>NJRP01000041.1:951499-983178 GCA_003063835.1 Aphaenogaster floridana | reverse complement strand
ACATACATACATACGTCCGGACATTTTCTACTAATATGATTTCTCGACATTTTGGAACATTCTAAACCTATTTCCAAAATCTCGAAACATTTTTTTTCCACGATCACAAAGCTTCCTCTATGAGGAAGCAATAATACATAAATATGGGTATTGACCTACTGCGTTATTGTGCCTTTGTCATACTGTCTACTGCTATCTTTTGTAAGATAACAAGTTATCTTTCTGTAATTTTATAATTTTACAACACAATGTCAATTTTATAACACAATTTTATATTTAATTTATTCTTTCTCACTTGAACGCGCTTTACATGTAAGTTTTTACTTTCGACCTTTTCTTTTCAATTTTATAATTTCTGATGTTTAATATGTTCAATTTTTAGCTTGAAATGTTATCGCTAGTCTAGTTGAATTGTACTTGAAAAGGACCACAACCCATGGTCGAAACGTCGAAATAAATTCTATATAATCGTTGCCAGTTGTATCGGTTTCTTATATTACGTTCCTGTTAATATAATTAAATAGGTTTTCTGAACATTTCATAACGAGGAACAAAGTGACAGTAAAGTGCAAAATTTATCCTATCATCCCGAAGTTCGACTTACGAACTTGTTTGACTTGCGAAAGTTACAAAATTCTTCGTATCTTTCCTCAAAAAGATGAAATTCCCAGCAAGCGTCAACCGTAACTCATCAGCATTACATCGCAAAGGGCCGATAATCCGTTTCGATGCAGCTGCTGCTCGACCGCAGGGACGGCAGATAGATAGCCGTTGGACTTCCGTTTACCCGCTAAATCCTCGTCGTCCGCAGTTTACCTGCGGACAATCCTCGGACTGTTTACCCATTACCCCGTCGCTAATGAGATCCGTCAAGCGCGCGGAATACGGTGCATTTTCGCGCTATCGTCCGCGCGCGATCTGGCCGAATAACGGCGCGGCGTGCAGCCGCGCGATGCATCTCCGCAGATCCGCCAATCGTCGCGGGGCTGTTAATGGCCGCTACGTCGAAACGAGCCGCAGTTTTTGGTCAATGTTTTTATCACGCGGTGGCGATCTTCCCTCGCGGTTCCTCGCGCCTTCGCTCATTTCGCGCACGGCTCACGATAACGGGAAGACGTGGGGTAACGGCAGGGGACAAAATGCAACTGGACGACACGTTGTTGCAATGAACGGTGTATCCTGGATGCATTAAGCTTGTCGTACCTGTCGCGGGAGCGTCGCAAACGGCCGATTAATCCGGGATAAGAATCCCCTCGTGTAAACGGATTGAGAAGCGATGCGACTCCTCGGACCACTTCCTCCATCTGCAGCGCCGTGGGGATAGGACCGAGGGGAAGGACCTTCTCGAGTTCCAAAGTGTAACGGATGGGATTAAAGCCAGCGACAGGCTAGATGCAACCAGCGATGGCTTTGACCCTGTCTCAACATTTGCTTACGACTACTAGAGAGAAGTCGTGAGATAAAGACCGATGTCGTTCAGGTTCGACTTCGATATTTGGCTGTGCGAGTTAGGTTCTTTATAGCGATCGATCCATTTGCTTTTAACTTTTCAGTCTTGAGTTACATATCGTCGGCGCTACGCCAAAGTCACCAAAGTGCAATTTTGGCAATTAAAACCACCAATGTGCTTTTTTAGACCCAGTAATCGAAAACAAATTATTGAACTATACGAAGTCTACACAGCTGTCATTTGTATTTCCTCTGAACAGACTTTCAACTTCAAAAGAAGGATATCTGATTTTTCAGAAACCTTTAAATGCGATTTTTTCAAAACACGGATTTTGCAGTTTGGTGACTTTGGCGTAGCGACGACGATATGTTGACTCTGTTCCATTTTCTAATTAGATAGAGAAATATATTATATGTTTTAACAAATTCAGTCGTTTTATTGATCAACAATTATTTGACATTAATAATTCAATAATTGAACAAGTTAAAATTATTAGCTTATTATGTCATCCACGAAAAAATTAATCACCCGTAAATATCACAATATGGATAATAATGCGAAACATTTTTCAATCATTAGAGCTTAATGCTTTATCTATAATGAAACTTTTGCGTGTTGTTCGTTTGTAGACTATATAGCAATATGTCAAAAGCAATTCCTGTTGGAGTGCAGGATGATACATTCTACGTAATGTACTGCTCGAGCTGAACATTACTTTTTCGCGGTAATATCGATCGGCCCATTAAAGAAGGAAACGAGTCGTGAGACTCGTTCGTTTCTTTCCCTATGAAGACGTTTCGACGACGTCGGGCCGAAAGCCGATCGCAGATGCAACAAATTGCACCCGTACTCACTCGACGGCGTTAAGTCGCGCGGCTCGCTTGTTATCGCGCGCGCGTCCATTAACATCCACTCTGGTTGCGGGTGCGCAGCAAAAAGAAAGGCAAAAAGAGAGAGAGAGAGAAAAAAACAGAAACAAAAACGAGGAAGGGCTCGAGCCCGGGTCCCGCTTGCAACAAGGTTTCGCATCGATATCCGACGTTGTTATCGATCTCGACGCAGTTAAAGCGTGAAGCCCCGGACGGATCGGGCCTTAAGTGATAAAACATTGCCCGGAAATGTTGCTGTCCGCCCGGCGCGGCCCAACGTGTCCATTAACGTCTTCGACGACTGCCCGGGCCCCGCTGGACCCCGAACCCGGCAGCAAAAAAGGCCGCATTCCCTGCCGCTTGCAACAAGGTTGCGGCCGCAACGATGTCGCAAGCGGCAGGCGGCCGCTGTCGTTTTTGTCCGCGGGAATCATCTTTATCCTTACGGCGGGCCCGCCGTGTCAAACCTGTTGACCGAAACCAGTCAGTTAAGCTCCCGCGATAGAGCGGTTTGGGCTGTTTCGAGAGAGCTTGCTCTCCTTCCTCTATCTCTCTCTCTCCCGCTTTCTTCGTCGCGCCTCTTCCCACGTCCACCTCTGATCTCATCATATTTAAATGCACAACTGCATTGCGCAACATGTCTTTCCTGCACTGTGCTGAGAAGGTTTCGAATGATCCTTCGAATGAATTTCATAATGTGTCTTCCTTTTAATCGCATAAAGCAACTGTCGTGATGTAAGCAATTTATTTTAAATGCCGTGTCTCCTTTATTTGATATTAAAATAGCAATCACCGCATATGTGGGGAAGAATCCATAAGTACAAAGCAATTCAAAGCAAAGTAAGAAAAGGGCCAATAATCGAGCGTAAAAAGATGTTATAAAATTAATATATTACTCAATTAATGAGAACATAAAATACGATACGTTTCGACTATACTCAGTCTTCATCAGCCGTTAAATAAATTAAATCATAGAAATAACATATAAATTAAATTAGGACAAAGAAACAAGTAAATAAATAAATCGTTGAAACATATTTAGCGAAAAATTAACATAAACAAATTAAAAAGTCGACAAGAGGCCACATCCAAATTGCTCTTGTCGGCCTTTTAATTTGTTTATGTTAATTTTTTGCTATATATGTTTCAACGATTTATTTATTTGTGCTAATTTAATTTATTTGTCATTTCTATGATTTAATTTATTTAACGGCTGATGAAGACTGAGTATAGTCGAAACGTACCGTATTTTATGTTCTCATTAATTGAGTAATAAATTAATTTTATAACATCTTTTACGCTCGGGCCCTTTTTCTACTTTGATTTGTTAAAAACGAGCTTGAATTATTAATTTTTTACAAAGCAATTTTTATTGCGTTTTTCTTAAAATGATAATTGCATAATGAAGTCTGCTTTTTAATCCTTTATCTAATTTCAGTTTAAACGTTCACTGTTTTACATTTATGTAACTATCCCGATGTTTCTTATCGGCAACAATTAAAAGAAAATTTCATCTCGCAAAGACGGAAATATAAATGTTTACGTAAACATCCTTTTTAGAAGTTTGCTAAATACGAGGCATGCTATTATTAAATCGCTCTTTTTAAGATGAGACGAACGAGTCTGCTCTTATTCTCTTCGCGCGCAGTATTTTTTTATCACTTTCTCGACGCTTTATCGCATCGTCGCCGCGACGCTCGACGTCGCCCGTAAGGCGACGGAATTTTTTCACGGCGGAGAAGAACGCAGTCTCCATGGAAGTTAATCGCGGCGTAACTCTCGCGAGCGCTGAAAAATTCGGTGGCCAACGAGGGCGTTTCGTCGTTGCTTTACGGAGACGATGCAACCCTCTTTGTGTCTCTTCCACCCTTAGAGAGCTTGCGTTATCCGATACTCGATGACTCGTGCAGCACAATCTTCTCAAGACGCGGTAATCTTATTAAATAGGGCCTCCCCTTGTTTTACGATCTTTTTGCGCGGACTTTAGGCCTTAAGCCTGTGACGCCTTGCTGCTCCTGCTATTGCTTCGAGATACATGTCGCCATATATAGATGCGGGATCAGAGAAGAATCCCGTTTCGCTGCGATATTGAGCGCGACGACACCGCAGAACGAATGTCCGATTATTCGCGCGAATGAAACGCATATCACGCCTCAAGATTTTATAACGCTAATAAAATAATCGTCTATGCATGACAGAATTAAAAATTGAATTTGTTTATATTTATATGACACGAAATGCTCGGAGCATCGAAAAAAAGATTTAGCGATTAATGGATAAGTCTAGGATTACTAATCATTAACGGTAAATTTTGACTTTATAATTAGTCGCATGATTTTATCAACAATGTTAATAAAGAAAAATTATTTGTAAATGTATGAAAGAACCTACTCTTAAAATATACATATTCTTATGGGATAAAAATGTACTTTTGCACTGATGTACAAATGTACTTTTGTACTGATGTATTCCGTACACAACAATTTGACGGTTTCATAACTCCGGACTTAATTAATTCGCGCACGACAAATCAATTATGGACCTTATTTATAATTTGACATTTACACGATTGTTTTATATTACTGGCACACATTATTTAATGTATTGTCTTATTTTAACTTCTTTTATTTAACGACGACCTTTTGTTCTTATGTTACGTGTTTTTCCGACATTTATTTATACATATTTTCATTTGTCTTAACTTGTTATATTGTATATATTGAATTTATTTTGGATTTTTATTAGTGGATGAAGAAGAGAGAGGATGAAGAACTCAGTTAAATTAAAATGTACCGCATTATTAAATTGCATTAAATATACACATTTATTATTTGTCTAACATTTTATATGCTTATTATATTGGCCTTCTTATCATTATACTAAAATTATAAATATCCGGATTTTAATATTCCAACATTAATATATATATACACACATTCGGATTATCCAGATAATTTAAACGCCTATATTTGATAAACAATAATTATTTCGGACAAATAGAATATTTATATTATCCTGATATTTTCAGTTTTAATATAGACGTTACTGTACAAGAAATTGAATAAATATACCTGTTTAGAATAAAATAAAATTCATATACTTGGCTAGGTTAATTAGAATGTTATTAATAAAACAATTAGTAAATTATATATTCGTAAGAAAGACGATTGTCCATAAAATCGCATTACATTATGTAACAAAGCGTATAATTTTTACGCCTCATTGTCTGCATTGTGTATTCCAGTTTATTTTAGATATATTTTTCGAAATTGCTTCTAGTTCTATGTTTGACTCTAGGTCCTCTATGTCCTCGATGTTTTCAAACTCTTTAGTGGAATCTATACTCATGTTGTCGCTGTAATTGAACCTACACAAAATAATTAGAAATTTTGCTTAAATATGATTAAAATATGTATCAGTAGTTAATATTATAAAGAAGTAGACAAAATTGAAAAAATTTGGTGATACAAAACCAATTATCATGAAACTTGACATAGAATGAGGTAAAATATGAAGAAATCTAACCAGGATCGAATGGCTAAATGAGTGGATCCTAGTCAAAAACCAGAAAATGGGTCCGGTGGGTCATGTGGCGGCAGTGCCCATTTGCCACTCATACAATCTCACTTTGGCAATAGAATAACGTTGTTCGTGAATGGCCTCTCGCAAACACTGCAGCTTCGCCGGCTACATGAATGGGGAGTGTGCCTAGTTCATACAATTTCATTAAATAGACGATTAATGATTGGCAGGGTTTTATCCAGTTTCTTTGTCTTCCTCGTCATTGTGGATGTCCATTTCTACATAATCTTCATCAGAATCCTCTTCTGTCTCTTTTTCTTCCTCACCACCATCTTCGACTTGCATCATTTGATTATCGTCATCGAAGATATCAGTTTTGTCATCGACCACATGCATCCCCTGACTGAACAACTCTTCAAATTCGTCAATGTCGAAGGAATTATCGTCGAGTTCAGGAAGTATGCAGAAATGGACATTGACAATGACGAGGAAGACGAAGAAAGTGAATAAAACCCTGTCATTCATTAATCGTTTATTTTATGAAATTGTATGAACTAAGCTCACTCCCCATTTATGTAGCCGGCAAAGCTGCAGTGTTTGTGAGAGACCATTCACGAACAACGTTATTCTATTGCCAAAGTGAGATTATATTAGTGGCAAATGGGCACTGTCGCCACACGACCCACCGGATCCATTTTCTGGTTTTTGACTAGAATCCACTCATTTAGCCATTCGATTTTGATTAGATTTCTTTATATTTTACCTCATACCATGTCTATATCAAGTTTCATGACGATTGGTTTTGTATCACCAAATTTTCCCAATTTTATCTACTTATATTTAAATCATATTTAAATCATAAGCGTTATTCAATTATTGAACCAAAATTGGAATTCTTATTAGTTAAATATCTGAAAAATCCAACTCAAGCTTAAATAGTATTTGCATTTGATAATACTTGCGCAGATATACGTATATAAAAATATCTATCAAATACTGAATATATAAATAATATATATGTAACAATAAATTTGAATGATTAGAACTCGACATAGATTTGATATCACTAAATAAGATTATTTAACATTAATAATTACTATATTTATAAAATACGCATATAATAAATATTAAACACAAAAATTTATACAGTTTTTATATCTATACATAAATGTTAAATATTCAATACTTTAATGTGTCTTTCATACATAGTAGAATATATTAATCACGCAGAAAAATAAAATATTAACATTCGTAACACTTACTGTTGATCTTCTTGAGTTTCTGCAGCTTGCCAATGTGTATTATCACGATGAGAACTTGTATCCTCATAATTTTCTTCAGCTATGGGTAGCTGTATCATTATATTCTTGTTATTATAAATTCCTTCATGATTTCCTGAATTTTCATTTATCTTATGAGATTGGAGCAAGTGAGATTTTAAGCGATCTATTTCGACAAATATTTTAAAGATCCATTCGCAATGTCTGCATTCTATATCACAACTTTCCATGTTGATAGTAAAATGTTTCGATACCCAAGTACATCTAATTTCTTCGCATATCTCATCTATAACGTTTGAATGACAAATCTGCAGATGCCTTTGTAGATTATACTCCCTTTTTGTTAAAATGATTATATTGCAACATTTGCATATTGCTTCTTCACGGCCCTGTGTAAAATATCGCCATAACAAGACGGATTCGTCTGTCCACATTAATTTGTTTTGCTTATCAGATACATCATGAGAATAGAATAAGTGTGATTTCAATCCGTATAGATCTTTCCGGTATTGTAAAATTTCTTGACAAAGATTGCACTTTGCAACAGGCTTTGCAACAGACTTTGCAACAGACTTGTCTAATTTTCTAAAATACTGCCACACCAAATTACGTGGTCTCCGTCTGGATACTTTGGTTGCCATTACATCTGCACAGTTTCACGGATCGTGTAATACTAAATATGACATACTGGCTATGCTTTAACGACATTGTACGAAAAAATTGTTTGGGGACGTCGGAAAGAAATACGTGAATCTTTGCTGGAATATAAATATTGATATATAATTTAAATCATTTTAACAGTCATATCGCTTTATTTCATATTACTTCATTCTTGTAGTTAGAAGTTCAGATTAATATATGTTTTGATTCATCCGAGCTTAAAAAGCAAAATTGGCTTAGTATAAACGATTATAAAATTGCAATGCCAATTTTGCTTTATATATATATATATATAAATGAATGTATGTATGTATGTATGTCCGCTATGCAAATCTGCAGTTTTCAATGTAGAACCACCAATTTTGGTATACTTTCTCTCATGATACTCTAACTTAGACCGTAGACAGTTTTTTGAAGGCCTGGGAGCCATGGGTCAACGGGTTCCCATATAAAGTTTTCAGAAAAAGGTCTACGGAGATGTTATGAAGCACCTTGGTGAGGGAGAGCGAGAGAAAGGACGAAAGAGAGAGAGAGAGACGGGTTGAGGGGGGAGGGGGAGGGGAGAGAGGGGGGAGAGAGAGGGAAGAGAGAGAGAGAGAAAGAGAAGAGAGAAGAGGAGAGAATTATTAATTAAAAGACTTCATTAATTAAAATTTTACAATTAAAGTAAAAAATATATAATTTTTCAATGTCTACGTATCTGAGGTCGCCGATGACGGAGCCCAGATAGTGCACTCCGTAGATTCCGGTGTCTACATAAGTGTTTTAATTTCACAAATTTGATGTCTACGTATCTCAGGTCGTCAATGACGATGTCCAGATAGTGCGTTCCGTTGTTTTTGGTGTCTAGGTGTATTAATACTTCGAATTCGATGTCTCCGTGTCCTAGGTCGCCGATGACGAGATTCAGGTAGTTTGCTCCGTAGTTTTCGGTTTCTAGGAGAAAGAGGCGATAATTAAATATAAAACAATAACTACGTAGCGCGCGCAAAAAAAGAGAACAAAAATATAAAGGAAGAGGTAGTAAATTATAATTAAAAATAATATATAAATTTTTTATTTGTATTGGAAATATGGAATTGGTAACACTTGAATGATTTATATTAATGTACACAAACGAGCCAGAGAACGTGCAATTTACGCGATTATCAATGTTTAATTTTAATAGATTCTAACTATTGTGTCTGTTTGCTTTATATAGACACGACTGTATCATAATTTTCAACTCTTATTAAATATAAGAATATAAGGTAAATATCCCAATGATTGAACTAACAAGAAGTTATGATCAGTTCTATATTATTATTGATTAATAATTAGTGGCATTGCAAAAGGAATTAATATGAAACTTTGTTTGTCGGTGATCGAAAAATACTAACATATAAATCAAAGAAAAAACACTTAAGTGAAATTTCATTAAGATATTACAACATACCGATTGTATCAGCAACTGACCTGAAAAAACGAGTCATGTATAAATAAATAAAAAATATAGACCCAATGATTGAATACTCACTAAATAACGCCATAAATACTTCAGCATAAAAATATTAATGTTTTAGTTTAATTCGAAAATGTGGACACTATGTCTTACTCAAGATGATAAGAAGATGAGTGAAAATATGACTGTCCACATACAACACTAAAAATGAACAATTTTTTTTGTAATAATTTGCAATCAAATTATATGTTTTTATTACTTATTTTGATACAACATATTTTACTCCTTTTTAGTTTGCCATTTTCTTGCTGTTATTGACAAATATCTTAATAATTATATATATATTTTTGTTGATTTTTTAATCAATGGGCACATTCAGTTATTGGGACATTTATCTTATTCGCATCATAATAGAAAATGTATTAATCCATAAGATTATATTTCGAAAAAATTTTCCAGAAGATAGCTGCGTTTTTATTCCAAATTAAGTTATATAAAAATCAGTTTTTGATGTTAAAAAGTATAAATATAGTATATCCAAATTATTTTTAAAATAAAATTGAAAAAAATCTTTCTGAACAGTTCGCACTTATAATAAAAATGTGAAAAATTGTGTGGGACGAGCATGCTAGCGCGCGCGCCTTCGTGTGTGCATTTAAATATATTTGGTATTACCGGAAAAGAACAAAAATATCTAATTGTTTGAAGATTTTAAAACCGCCTAAATTGCAAGGCGCAAAAGATGCATTAATACAGCAGTGATGATCTTGCCACAATTAGTTTGGCCGCTCCGATGTATCATGCACAATCCGTGCACTGCCACATCCAGTCCCGAATAAACGAAAGGAATATATTCTGTTTTGAGAAATAGTTTCCACTTTCTTACGTTTACGAATACTTAATTGTATAGTTAATTAACAACTAGATAATTGTTAATTGTTCGTAAGAAACATGCATCAAGGGATTATAACATTACGGTAATATTTCAGTAAAACACCACTTAAAAATCCGATTCATGCCTTAATATTTTTCTTAATTTGAAAATAAATAATTGAAAAAATAATTTTGTTGAAAAAGTAATTTACTGAAAAAATAATTTTTTTGTCATAATCAAAATTTGGTAGACCTAACCAAATAATTTGGTTAATATAGGCTCAACCAAATGTTTAATTACTCCAACCAAAAAATTTAGTCCCTTCTATTTAGTTCCTGCAACAAAAATATTTTTCTTGCTTTAATATTTTCTTTTAGATATTTTTTCGTCTTAATTTTATAATTGTAATGTAAAAATAACATTTACTTTCAAAATAATATTTACTCTTGGTGACCAATTTTGGGGACTCTCCTTCCAAGAGTCATCATTAGAACATGAATGAAAAATCTCATAATGCTGTGTCTTTTATATATATATTTTATTTCCTGTGGTTTCTTACTTACGAGAAATAGAACTCTGCCGCGTCCATTTGGCGGCGGTGCCGCGTACTGCTCGCGAGTGAGCAGCCCGTTGTCTTTTCGCTTTGTAAAATTTTGTGCTGTCTGGATATAATACTTATTATAAATTAATAGATACAATTGGAATAATTACAAATTTTTTGCAAAATTCATTCATTTAATACAAATAGTTTTATTAATAACGAATTTCAAATTAATGTTAATGAAACCAAAAAATTAAGCAAATAATTTGGTTGCGCTAATTTAAACGAATTTGTGAATTTTGCTTTGTCTATAATAAATTTGATTGGCGCAAGTAAAATATTTTGTATTGCCAATCATAATGTGTGTACCAAATATTTTGGTTGCAGTTAAAAAAATAATTTTTTTAGTGTTATTTTTAGCACAATTGTGCTTAAATAGATTAACATGGCATTGTTTAATTTTAAAAAGACGGACTACAATCATAAAGCCTTTTTTCTACAAAAATAATTAACTTAAGTTATAAATTAAACAACAAACTAATAAACTTAACTTGTAATAAACTTGTAGTTGAATTACTTAGATTAGTAAAAAAAATGATTAAATATAAAGGTGACTACTTAGGCGAAAAAAATGTCTAATACTCTTTAGTGCTTTTTATCTTGTAAAAAATATTTTTTGTAGAGCTTTCAAACATTTTATAATATTTTTTATTTCACTATAAAACAATGATTAAAAAAATAAAAATATGTAAAGTTATAATGCGTAAGTTTGATTCCATTTCATTAATAGACATTTTTAATTAATGGTTTCAAACTTTTGTCCGGCAGTGTATCAGTAAGAGTTTTAATGACGAGCTGACGTTTTCGACGTAGCGCGTTTCTCGAGACATGAAAATTTGCATTACGAAATCCGCGCTGATAGTTCGCGGAAGGTGATAAATTGGCGAGGGCGAAAATAATACTTCCCTCCGACGTGTCTCTTCCGTGCGGTAATAAGATTAAGAGGCGAGATACGTTATAGGCTCTCGCGCGCGGACGGAGCGTGCGTTCGAGCGGGGCCGCATTCCCCGGATTAAAGCGCGTATAGTTTGATGTAAATTTAAGGTAGCTCACGGGAGGGATCCCCGTCGTTTCTTTCTTCCCCTTTTTCTCCAGCAGAAACATCGCGACACGGTATATGACTTAAATCAGATTTAAGCCCTCGGCGTCGTAGGTGCGCGCCGCCTTTTTGCTCCCGCCTCCGCACATACGGAGCTCTCTTGCTTTTATGCTTAATTTTTACAATGTTATAGGATTTGGCGGCCGCGTGGCGAGTAATGCCGGCTGAGTTGGTACGAAAGTCATAAAACTTCCGCGTGCGCGAATAGATAAACCGCAGCGCGATGTATGTGCGTCTGTATATGACGCACTGTGGATTATTTATTGTACGGTAATTATGTTTCGCCATTGCACACATAATTTTATATTACTGATTCTCTTGTGTATGTACGTGTGCGCGTGATAAAATAATAATATATTGTCGATTTAACAACAAACTAAGCTCAAAATTACTGAAATTATATAGAAGTACATAAAAACATTTTGAATTAAAATGTGATTATTCTTCAAGCGTTGAAAGTTCTGATTTAAACGTACTGAAAAAAATCTTTATTATGGCGATAGATTATTTTTTACGTTGTTAAAATAGCGTGTCATACGACAGATTTCGGTAGATCTGAACAAATCGATACATTCGGAGATTAAACAATTCCATATTCCTAAAGAGAGATTAAGAGAGAAAGAGAAAAAACGTTTGGCTTTGCATTCTTCGGAGAAAACGCGAGAAGTATTTATCCTACGATAGGGACTTAAGTCTGATTTAAGTCACGTGTATCACGTTTCGCCGCGGCCGTCGAAAAAAGAACGCCGCTGGTGAGGGCTGCTTCAAATTTACAGCAAACCGTACTCTCTTTAATCCGATAACTTGCCGCGCGCGCCGCCCGACGCTACGTTATGATTGGCTAAATTAATAATGGAGTTTCAGTGTTGGGTTATGACCACCGGTCGTATCTCGCCTTTACAATTACCGCACACGAGCTCGCTTTTAAAATGTGACGCCGGATAAAGGAACAATCGACGCCTCCGGAACCGGAACAATCGATGCCACTTCTTAATTAACAAAACGTCGCTCGTTCGAATGCGATCTGCGATACTTCGTATCCGGAAGAAAGATAAGCTCACATATAAGACATCAGTCCTTGAAAGCAGGATAATTGTATAAAAAATAATTCGACCTAACTCGAGTCTCTCAAATGAAAGATCTTAAGCCGACAAAAAAAAAATCGGCTATCGAAGAAGAAAGTTCTTTTCTTGATAAAATAATTTTCGTGCGTGTATAAAGATTTTTCTTTGGCATCGCGTATGCGATACGAGAAAGTGCGTATTTTTTCTTAGTTTCGTCTCCCGCTTTTTTTTAAAGACGAAATTTCAGAACAAACCGGCCATGAAGCCGACTTCTGCGCGGCTACCTCTCTAGGCAGTTCTAAGACGTTTTAATAGGCGCATAAATAAAAGACGGACAAATGTTCCGTTCACGAGTGAATGCGTATCACTACTGAGCTAAACTTTGTCTGAAATAAAACGCGAGTTAAACTCACGGTGAGGCTGGACTTCGACGGAAGCATCTTCGCGCGCGATCTTCGGCGATAAATTATTTTTTACGCGAGGATTATTGAGAATTGCCAGGGAGTGACCATGATGTCCCCACCGGCTGTAATGTCACTGGGTTAGATCTTAAAATGTAGAATTTAATGTGACAATTAGCGCGCCCATCGATGATTTTGACGATGACAGTGGCATCCCAAAATTAATGTCTTTTCTTTCAATTTAAAACGACAAAACAAATCAATGTGCTACAACGTACAACAACATTGTAAATATAGAAACAAAATTAATTCAATTAATTAATATTTAATTAATAGTGGAATAATTAAAATAAAATATACACAGCGTATAGCAAAAATAAAAGATATTAAAGATGAAAATATAAAGATAAAAGAACGTTATAAATAAATATGAAATATATTAAAGAAGAATGAATAATGTTTTAATGAAACTTGTATTGTGCATGGAATTTTTGATTTACAATTTATAGATGATAATTTTTTCAGTTTAGTTATGTTTTGTTGGTAATTATATTTTCATATATTGTTACTGTACTTTCTTTTAAAGAGGACTTGAAGAGTAATTCAATTACTTACTTCTCTGTATATAATCTTTAGCAATAAATTATTATTTTATATGAGAATTATATTGAGAGTTCCATTCCACTTAGGAATGCCGAAGAAAGATCGATTTTTTAAAGATCGATTTTTGCACCGCGATTTTCGATTTTTTTAGATCGATTATCTGGCACCGGATCGATTCAATCATCGCGGTACAATCATAAAGATCGTGAATCGATTTTTACTA
The DNA here is from genome assembly GCA_003063835.1 of Aphaenogaster floridana. Lineage (NCBI taxonomy): Eukaryota > Metazoa > Arthropoda > Insecta > Hymenoptera > Formicidae > Aphaenogaster > Aphaenogaster floridana. The sequence continues at coordinate 969,091 of NJRP01000041.1, read as the reverse complement.
AAGTACTGTTGCATTTTTAATTTTTTTTTAACCTCTTTATAATTTGTTTGTAACAAAATAAAATAATGCACTGCGCAAACTGTTTTCGGAACGCACTTACTCTGTAGCTTCTTTTTAATAATAAAGCTAATTTTTCAAAACTTTAGCGTATAGATGTCAGTCTGAGAGTCATCTCCGGCTTCTCCTACTTCCTATATCTGTATTTTGTTAATCTTTCATCATTCATTCGTATAAATGTGTGCTTTTAAAATTTTTTTTGTATCTACATATGACTTTGAATCGTTCTTATCCGAATCGATTTTTCAGGCCCAATCTTTTCGTGAATCGATTCCTGACCTGGCGACCTAAATCGATTCTTTAGGAAAAAAATCGGCATCTTTGGAAATGGACCACTTCCAAAAAGTTGATTAGACATCCTAAGATTGTGAGTCACTAAGTCACGGTTAGCAATTCAATTAATGGATTAATTTCAATATTGCTCGCATTGATTAATTTAATTAATTGTTTTTCTTTTTCTTGGTTAATTCAAAGCACCAATATATTATATCATCTTTATAATTTATAAAAATAATCAATTCAATTCTTTAGGCTCAATAGATTAACAATCACAATAAATCAAGAAGGCTAATGAGCCCAAGCCAAATAGTCGTGCTAATATGATTGTATTATAAAACAATTCTTAATAACAATTCGTTGAACAAACGTTTCGACCTTAACTTCGGTCATCTTCAGTGCGCCGATATTAGGAAAACATAAATAAACAAATAAATTAATACATAAGTACGCAGAAAAAACTGTTCCGCAACGCCGATTTCTTTGTCGTAATAATTCGGTAATTTTTAAATCTTACTGAAACTTGTCGATCGCATGTTCATTTGTCTAAGGTTGTCTGTGATAAAAATTGGCAGTGGTCAAATTGGATATAAAGGTAGAGTCTCTTGAATAGATGTGTTGCCAACGTCCGGATCGTCATTTTAGATTCCAAGATAAGAGATGACCGTACGTATGATTATGTGTCAAATGCTGGTTACTGAGACAATCAATAATTTACAATTTATAATTTATATTCTGTATGACGCTTTCAGAGAATTTTAGTGACTTAAGAAAATAAATATTATTTGTATACACGCAAATTTGCATAATTGCAAATGCCTCATTAAAAATTCTCACTCTTGGTGCGTTAACTATGATAACGTCATATTTTTAAGTAACTTTAATTATCATATATTTTTGTATAATACATAATGCCGGCTTATATCATTCGCGTTACCAAATCTTATCTTCCTTAGTAATTAAAATTTAGTTAGTATAATTTCATAATTTCTAACGGGTTTAAATAATAATGTCGTCTTCGGACAGCGATAATTACATGAACTGTATAATTACGCTTATCTTCCGGCATTGCCGGCTACGCTTCCGGCATTGAACGTCGCGATAAATCGCTCACCATTTCTCTCTTTAGCACGAATATATCTCGCGAGGTGTGAGGAATTCGTGAGAATAATGAAATTGCACGTGTAATGACCGATTATCAGAACAGATACGCCAAGGTTACAATTTAAAACGAGGAAGTCGCGTCTGAATTGCAACCCAGAATGCAGCGTTGGCGTCTCGTCCCACGGTGCAGTGAATTTCTGACGCCGGTATGCACCTAATAAATTAGTCACGTGGGAGCGAGGAGAAAAGGGTACCGTGCTACCGGCGTGCAAGAATGTGCATCGCGCCGTGGATGCATCTCATTTTTATAATGCGGCAGCGGTGGCGGCGGCGGCTTTGGGGGACGGTGATACTTTCCGTAATTGACCGACGCCAAGTCAGCGTTACTTTCGCGTTGCTGCCTTCAATTATTATCAGCGTTCGCAGGAATTTTCGAAATATTACTTTCTGCCTTTTCTATCTATATTTTTTAACGCTTTTTTTTATAAAGAACAGCGTATGAAACGCGGAAACTTGCAAGTACTTTATACAGAATATTAAAGAATTATAGTATAAAGCGCAAGTCTAACGATAAGATTAAGATGTCAAGCATGAAGCAAAACGCATACATTTTTTTCATTATTATTAAATTTTCTTAAATCGTGGAATAAGAGAGACAAAAAATCTCTACTTCGTATTATTAATAAAAGTCAATGAGACGGTGCAACGTGTTATTAAAAAATATGAAGGATAAGATATCGAGAATGTTGATGAAATTTTTGCTTTGGAAACGCATCGAATTTAGGTGCCTCTAGCGAGAAAGAATTAACGATGCCGCCATCCGTATGCAGAGATCGGACGTGATCAAACGGCGCGCGCAAAACCGTTCGCGATATGTTTATGTCCTATTGAGAGCAAACAGGTTTAAAAATCACCCTCTCCCGTCCCACTCCTCTGCGAATTATTCAATCTGCGACACAGTGTATACAGCGTGGAAGCTTTCTGTCCGCCTGGCCACAAACATTTTCGCGCCGCCGCCATAATTCAGACGGACGCGAGGTGGTCCCCTTCCGATGTCCGCCTTTAATTGCATTTCTCTCGTGCTAAAGTCAGAAAAAGATACCGTCCGACTCTTAATTCGGCACATGTGCGACGGGCACATCGGCCCTCGCAACGAGAGAAAGAGACCAGGCCCCCACGGAATAGGACCGCCGCGCCACCGCTCGCGGCGCGCCGAGACGATTCGCTCGTCGATATATTTATTACTTTTAATTAGTATTAAATTCAATCCCGACCGTCTCGCTGTAGGTGGCACGTTTACATCATGTAATTCGTGTCTTCCGTTATGGCCATTTTGCCCGTGGCATGCCCACGCATTATTAAAATGGCCGCCCGAGTCGCCGACGGACTCGTTACGTCGGCGTCACAAAGTATTGCAAAATTTTGATTAATACGAGCGATGAATAAATTCTGCGAGCGCTACGAGTGCACGGAATTATACACACATAAAGTGTCCTTTACATTTATTAATTACTTACAGTTACAATGGGCACAACAAAAAAAAAGTATCTTATATTTGAATATATAATATTATTTATTATAATTTGGATATAATAAGAATTTGAATATACAACCTTTCTAAATTAATGTTAGCTCTCTAACTAGCGTCGTTTCTACAGGCGGCACTTAACGTCACGCGAGAATGAGTTTTTAACGCGAGTGGGCCTTAGCCTAAGGACGAGAGTGAAGGGCGGAAAAGGCACGTCCTCACCCGCGGCCTCCCCCGAAGAAACGAATGGGGCGCCTATGGTGATATTTATTTAACTGCCGTACTAAGTCGACGCCCCGCGGCGGTATATTTCGAGGACGTAATTCTGCCGTAATTGCAGTAAAAAGCGGCCTTTCATTTCGGGGCCCACGGGACGGACTCGCGCGAGCAGCGGGGCAGAACTCGGGCCGTTTGCGAAATAAAGGACTCAGGGCCCGTTAAAATCGTACGAGCCTTTTATTTTTCTCCATTTCACGGGATGTCATTGCGCTCCCTCATCTTTTAGCTCTAATATCTCGGATTGTGACGCAAAGATGATAGGGTTCTTTAATCAGAGTATATCCCGACTCGCGATGTTAATCGTTCGCCCACCGCGAAGCTTTTTATTGCGCGCCATATAATAAATACGTGATTGCAATCAGCATAAATATATTTACTTCGCAACTTCGTGATTTTACAGACTATTTAATACAATTAAAAAATTGTATTATCAACACTAGTATTTTTTATATCAAAGTTATCCACTGCGAATTAAAAAGCTTTCAAGGCTTTCTATCTGTTTCTTTTCAGTATCTTCTGCATATTAAAAAATAAGTTAAATGACCTATTTTATAATTTTTAATATATAAATAAATCACTTTTTATGTTTCATATGTTTTCTGCATAGTACACGAGCTAAGGATAATTTTTAGTTATTCTGTTTTTGTATAAATGAAATATATTTCATTTGTTTTTGTCTTTTAATAAAATATTAGAGTCTAATAATATTAAACCTGATAATAGTTATGTAAAGTTTCATTGTTGTACATAATTATTTATTATTCAGTAGATAATCATTTTTAATTATAAAAAGAAGATCGATAAATCAGACATCTAAAATTTTATTAGAGATTATTGTGTACAGAGCGTTTGATTGTATTTGAAAAATTTTGTAACATATTTTAAATTTTGATTCCTGGCATGCACTTATGGCTTGTCAGTCATTATTAAATCGTCGGACGATAATAGCTGCGATCAAGAATGATCGAGAGTGATCGGGAAAAGGAAGGACGTTGAGAGCGCGAAGAGTGGCGGGCAATTAAATAGAACAGAAGGGAACAACTGGCCGGTCATGTAAATGATTTTGGGCCTTTCGCGCGGGGCATTAGGTTTATACACTCCGCCGACTAATTATTAGGGCCCATTACGTATTATCTAAAAAAAAAAGCCGTCCGGGGCCCTCTCATTATAATGGGCTGCAGGTGTTAAGACCCACTGTACGACGCCGTATTCATCCCTCTCGCGTCTCGGAAAGTGCCGCTATTATAATGCGTGGGTCGCACGAGAACGGTAAGGGGAGGAAGAGGGGGGCGCGTAAAAGGAACAACGGACCCCGAGAATCCGCGCACGGCAGAAAAGGACGGGCCCCGCGCGCTGCTCGTCTCTTCCGCTAATGCCAATGCGCGAGGCAACAATGCTTCGCCGGCGAGAAAAAAACACTCTTTGTGCAGCACCGTGCAACAAAGGGCCACGCACGAAACGCGTAAACGGTCCGGGAAAAGGTACGCCTGAATACGCAGCTCGATTTCTTAACGAACCCTTAGCGACCGGCGGCACCGCGAAATTGCGAGTTCCAGGTACACCCATTCATACGTAACAAGCAATAAACACTCCGCACAAGCCCTGACAAGTGATCTATGAGTAATCGAATTTTTTGCCGCGTCGTATTTCTTGCCGAATCTTATTTTCCAGTCGATTTCAAGCGGAATTTACGTTAGATTGAACGGCTTGCCGGCTCAAGATAGGAATCTGTTAAACTAAAGTCCACTTGACACTGTCGGAAATAGCAATGCTTCGTTACTCGCGTGTCGAAGCTTTCGCCATAAATCGAAAACCTCCCGACGAATCTCGATGTCTTTTATAAGGAAAAGTCTGCCCGTTTCGGGTGCGGCGTTCCAACAGCGAAACGTTTTAACGAACGGATCGAGTCGAATTCGGAAGAAACGCGGGAGATGCAGCCTCATGATGCACACAGCGCTAGTCGCAATACGTATCGTACACGCCTGTCTTCCTCCCGATCTCCTTTTTGCTCGCGTCCCTCGCTGCATGATCGGAGCAACAACCAGTCCCCGGTGTGTCCGGTGAAATTTACGACGGGGCCTCGCGCACCACGCGGGCTTTATTTTAATACGTCGGGCAGGACCTCTCTCTCCCTCTTTTCGGACCGAGGCCCGCCGTCCCGCTGCGCCAAAAATCTTAAATATTCATAATTAAATATGCTAATTAGCAGGCGACTTCGACGGCAAAATGATTATCAAATTGCACAATGGTCCGGCTTGAAATATCGCAACGGCCGACTGGCATCTGAAGACGCGTGAGTGCGTTTTGATTTTGCGATTTTCGGCTGCATAATTAATGAGAGAAAGATTCTTGCGTCGAGTGTCGCGGGAGTCGCGCACGCGTTTTGCATCGTGAATTCTCTGTTTTGAATTTACATGCAATTTATAGTTCGATAGAATTATTATGTAATTATTATTAATTATTGCATAATTGCGGAGATGTCGAGTGTCGGGATCGCTCACTTATTTAATTGAACGAAGAATTCGTAAAATGTAACACTATTTGAGAATTTGGGTATATTTATGATTATCACTATAAATAATTGCCATAAATGATTAATGAATAATGAGTTTATATATATAACACGAAATAATGAATGTTAGTGATCTATAAGGAATTATGATCTCTCTTATTACGTATTATTGATCATCGAAGTACCATCTGCAGCATCAACCGTCATTCAAAACGGTATCAATTAATTACCATAATTACCAAATTAAGCCGGGAATTAAAATTCCACGTAAGTCATTAATAACACCCGTCGGACCCATCAATAATTCTAATCACCGCGCGTTTCGCGTCATCAATCTTAATTACAATTCCGCCGTTTAATCGGCCAACGCGCCGCACCGCCTCGCGTTAAAAGCGCTTTTCGACTCGTTTCCTTGACCCGGAAAAGTTTCTTTTGTCGCGAGCGTCGCTGAGATTTCAAAAGTTCATGAGAAAACTGAAAAAGACGACTAATTGCTGCAATAATCCTATTATGCCCACATATGTCACGTGCTCTATATCGACTATAAATTTTTATATATTGTATTTTATTAGAGAAAAACTAAAAACACAATTCTTCCTTTAATAGAAAGCTTCCGCAGCTGAAAAAAATAGTTTAAACACATGCTCCGTGCGCGCATCTATACAGGTTTATAATTTCTGCTTCCTGTATTGCGTATGATGAAGCGAAGTTACATTTGAACGGCCGTCTCATTTACATTCCGCCAGCCTAGCGATCTACGTATATTATTAGGAGTCCGTGATTGATTGTTATTTTTGAGGACGAGGGGCGGGGTAGGGGCAGAGGTGCGGAAAACGGACGCAATGCGTCGTCCCGCTGCGACGGCGGGCGCATGCACGCGTGCGTGCGAGCGAATACATCGGAGGATAGAGCGCACCGAGCTCGGCCACAAATCTACGGATCGGTGGTTGGTAGCCGGCGCAAGTAAGCATTCTAAAACATAATGTCAGTAATTAATTGTCTGCCAAGGAATGATGCGGCTATCTCACGCGACCGTATGCGAGGCCCCTCGTGCTTCTCGTCACGCTCTCCTCTTATCCTCCTCTTTTTATCCTGCTTCGTCTTCTTCATCTTTTTCTTCTTCCGCTTCTTCCTTCGTCGATTGCGGTCTTCCTTGTACAATAGGCTCGTGAGGAATCATCTCAAGACTTTTCTCGCAGAGATTAACTATTTATATTGTATTTGAATTGAAACTTTCGGTATCTGGAATTATTGCGGAATAGTTTTTAATTTCTAGATTTAGAAATGTGAGTGACGTTACAAGACAACAAAGTGATGTCTAATAGACGTCACTATATTATCCCGTTTAACATCGCACTGCTATACTTGGAAAATATCCGAATGTATAAGTCGTATCACAAATCTACTGTAATTATTATTTACAGGAAATTAAGAAGTAAATTAAACTTATGAATGAATGCATTACACTGAAAAAAAATGCTGTTGCTTCAATTAAACGTCTACGTCACGGGCTGCCACAAACATAAATAGTTCATTCAATTGTATTATGATTGGACCAAATATCTAGATTATTCTTTTAATAATGTAAATATTTGATCCAATTATAATACAATTGAATGAACTATTTATGTTTGTGGCAGCCCGTGACGTAGACGTTTAATTAAAGCAGCAGCATTTTTTTTCAGTGTAGGAGGATAAAATAAAATAACTTTCTGACAAGTACAGTGTCTCTCCTAAAGTAATATATTTTTTTATCTCCTTTCAATCTTTTCTGAGTCACCAAATCCTGCAATAGGATGTACATCTTTATAGCCATATACGCTCATAAATATTTCGAATATTTTGCGACCTTGGATCCACGTTCGTATAAGTTTAAATGTTCGTATCTCAAACTCGAAAGTTTTAAATTTATAAACCTTGGACCTGTGGAAACATCGTACTTTGGTAACTTCTTAACTTTATAATATTCAAACTATGTTTCTGACCTGACAGCTAAGTCCATTCGGTGAATCACTCGATTCTTCATATTACATTGTTCGCGCGGACACCATTGTTACGTCGAAAAAATGTTATGCATACACAATTTCATTAAATTCGTGCGAGAATTGTCACTTTTACGCTGCGAAAAATGGAAAAAATTACGTGATCGATAGATTGGCACTTCGCCTGTGATGTGTGTCGAAAACGCGCGACATCGACAATCAATTAATACCGACTCGGTCTTGTCGACTTCAATCTATCGACTATTGTGAAAGGCTTCGATGAAAGTAGCGGAGGACACGCGAGGAGAGCTCGTCCTTATTCAGGGAGGATTCGAATGAAAAATCACCCGACGCCGTGGTTTTCGAGTTCCCGCAGCGCATCAATAACAAGCGCCGACAATTATTAAGCGGCGCATTGTTCGTGCTTGTTACGCGCATTGTCTCGCCCAGTAATCCCTGAATTTCGACGAAGATAGCCTATGAATAATACGCTATTCCTATGAATGGTGCCCGAGATCGCTCGAGTGATCGATCACAGACGAATCGTGCGCGATGGAATTAGCGTGAGTATAAAGCTGAGAAGTCATGTGTTACATGCACGGTCTTTTGTTCTGGGAATTTTGAAATGCAGAGAATATCGGAACAAATGTTTGAAGACGTCAGATATATCACTGTAGAAAAATAAACTAAAATAAAGAAACAATTAAAATCTATATATTGGAACGAATGTATTTTAATTTCGTCCTCATTCTTTGCCAACGTCACTGTTGCTTTCACGACACGGCAGAACATTGCGTGTTATTATTCGTGGATTAGTTAAACAAACCTGATACTCTAATAGCGAAAAAGCGTGAAGTTGTCGCAACGCCGGAATGCAAATAAATTTACGTGTGTATACACTTTATTAACACAGAACATAGCAACAAAAATTTTCGTCATTATTTCCATTTAAAACACATTCGAATATTATAAAGTTAAGAAATATTGAAAGTGTTTTGTGAGCGTACATGGATGTAGAGATGCTTTCTTCTTATTGCAGGATTCGGTGACTCAGAAAAGATTGAACAAGAAAGAAAATATACAATATTCTACGAGAGAATATGTTTCATTTTGATGAAAAGAAAAACGTCGATTTTGGAATCTAAGAAATTTTTTGGCTACCATGTATTATAGAAGACATGTAAAAGACGTAAATTTATAATTCACTAGCGATTAAACAATTTAGATACACTAATAGAGAACGTATATAAATAGAGAACCCATATAAATAAAGAACGTTTTATAATTTAGTTAGAATACAGAAATACAAATGTAAAAAAAATCGTTTCTTGCAGTTATCAATCATATAATGTATAAAATAATTTGAAATAATAAAACGTCTAAAAATTCCTCACAAGGTTATACAAGAATCTAGTCATATAAAAAACTGGAACGGGATATAACAAGAAATTTAGATTTCTTTTTACTGATTTAGATTGTTTTTTACAAATATTTCTTAAATGTCAAGTATTCAATATGAGGAGCTCGAAATATTGAACGCTTTCTCAGACAGACTGCAAAACTAATTATGGTGATCCTAAACGTGCAAGCGCGCGCGAAATATTCAAATACTTTAATTGTACAAATTACGTAGCTACGAAGTTTAATTACATATTATTACCGAAACGGTCCTGAGACGGGGAGATTGAGAATGACATCAAATGTTAAGGTAGAGAACGGCTACGTAAAATTATTAAGCGTTATGCAAATTAGTCGCACGCCGCTTAAAACATAATTTAATCCTTTTCCTCGCGTATTAATCTCCGGCATAACCGTCTTCGACGAAATACACATTAATTTCCTCGGTACCTCTCGGCGCGAGCGGCGACTTTTGCCCGCGCCGAAGGTATTCATTTATAAGGCAGGCCATTACTTACTTTGTAAGTAGTACCAACGGTATTTTATTCGCGACGGAGCGAAAAAAGGAAGGATAATACACGCCCGCCGAAAGAAAAATCGAAGGCCGCGTGAGTGTGGCCGATGAAGAGAACAATCGCGATCACGCTGCACCGATAAAGACACGGTGAAGCTGCATTTACAATAATAATATAGCCCAAGCAAAAGAAGAATTACGAACAGGGTGCATGGCACCAAAGACCCTGTGGATCCTCACAACTTACACGATACTTTTAATTCTTTTTACTTGCGATGTTATCTCTTCATTTTATGATCTTTTACTTTTCGTAAAAAGCCGTATTTTTTCTAGTTAATTCTTAAATTTGAAAGTATATAAGATGAGTGTCAGATTTCCAATACCCCATTGAAATAATATATCAATTTGTACTTATATTTTTTAATTCGAACATTTACGTGTGTATGTGCTTTTAAATTTTGTTATTTATTTCATTCTAAATAAATTATTTGACAATATACACTGTAAAAAAGGTATGTAAAATTACAGGAACAAGTGTAAAAATTTATGTAAATAAGTGTAAAAGTTTCATTATTTATAACGGAAACGTAACAAAATCATGTATTTTTACAACAATTATTATTGTGAAAATACGTGATTTTGTAAGTTTCCATCATAAATAGTGAAGTAATATTACATCCTTTTTGCTTCCTCATTATCTTAAAATCTCCGGAACACCTCCACCTAGAAAAAACCTGTGTTCATCATAAGATGTCTCCCTCGAAACAAAGTAAATTTAATTTGAAACATTTTTCAATAAAATCATTGGTTCGCGAGATATAGCACTGGCTCCTTTAAAATGGGACACCCTGTATATATGACATCTCATATTGTTGTAAAGTTTAATTTTTCAGGTGTCAGTACTTTTGCTATAATAATTTTGTTGTTAAATGAATAGAAAATGATCACAGTGAAAAATTAAATTTAATAAAAAATGACTATTATATATATATATATATATATGGTCAGTTTATCTGGATTCCGATAAGTTCCGAAAGTGGAGACCTTCACCGTTTTCTATATATTTTTCTCTAAATATTTACCCATTTTTGTTCAAAAACTCGAGGTACATCCTGCGGCCTCCCCTTGTTAGATAAGAAATGTAGAAATAAATATATCGAATATAATAATAATGATTGATAATAATATTTTATATATGCATTTTTACTGCAAAATTTCTGAAATTATATTACAAACAGATTTATATTACGGCAACTATCTTTCCAAAAGCTTAGTATCCAATTTAATAAATTGTTCTCCCTTTGAAGCCATAAAATACACATCTTACGAAAACAGATATTTACTTCTGAATCATTTAGAATTAAAAGAATTCAAGAAAACAAGTATAAGAACTGATAATTGGAAAAACTATCCGTAGCGGTATTTTTCTAAGAAAATCGAGGTAACATACTTTTTATGTACATAAATTAGAGTGTCAACAGTTTTAATTTATTGAATAACAAATAATAAATTTTATGTTGTTGCTAGGTGTTAAATACTATAAATTGGAATATGTGGTTCTACGAAGCAGATATACCTATCTCTTTGAATCACAGAAAGGAAGATGATTGTTATACCTTAGCGGAGAGTGGATAAAATTCATGAAAGGATGCAATGCATCACTGCAAGAGAAGCCTCTTTCAGCCATTGCGCTAACAGCGTTAAATGATCTTCAAAAAATATAATTTTTAACCTATTTACAAACATCGCCTATGGTTCTATCAGTCGACAAGTTACGTGAGCTACTACTTGAGGATCTGTTTGACAAACAGAATTGTGAAATATGGTAAATACGCTTATCTGCATTTAGATTGATTTGCAATTGAGCAGTAAAACGCGCACGTATCTTACAGGTTCACTTGGCTACGTTTGTGTATCAAAAGTAGATGGAAAGAAATGGTTCAACCCGCTTTGCACTTTGCCTGCGAATATGGTATGCCAAAATTTGCTCGCTCAATATTCAGCGATCTGTATAAATGGAGTGAAATTCGTTGCAAGACGATTAAATAGTATAAGTACTTCAATTCGAAAATGCTTTACGAAACCAAAGTAGAATTGAAATCTATTCTTTCCTTGCCTGACTGATTGATATGATATGATTATTCACAATAAATGTTCCAAGTATAATAATTGTACGAAATCAAGAAAAAATTGAAATTTGTCACCTAAATTGATACGAAATAATTATATATAGTCAATGTTTTATGAAGTGATAATAATCAATGTTAACTTTTCATATACAGTTTGTCATATTTTAGTAACTGCCGTTCAAAATAATTTTATCCTTTAATTAATTTTATTCGTAAGAAAATATGTTTAAGAATAAAAGAATAAATACGATAGAAAAATTTGTAATGTAATTTATTGTGTAATATTAATATCATTAAATTGTTTTAAACAAAACTATGTAATTTTTCTCATATAATTTAATTTCTTTAGCTATTCTGCATAGAAAAGTATTGAAATAAGATTATAACAAAAAATAGTTTACGAGATATTTTATATCTTCGTTTATGTTTTGATATATGTGATGTAAATAAATGAACATTTTATAAAACATTCTATTTTGGATTTTGATTTTATTTAACTTTTTATTGTCACGGTATATATGGTAACAGAACTAGCATAATCGCGGTTCTCAAATTTAAGCCGGGGTCTACGAAATTAATAAAAATACAAGATTTTTTTCTCAATTAATTAAATACATATTAATAATCCGTTTGGAAGATCACTATAATGCTTTTGTTTATGTTGATACCAAAGAAAAACGAGTATTAATATAAAAGATGAATAAAAAGATGAAGTATATAAGCAGTTATTTAAAAAAAGATATTACTAACTTTGGTACATGACGACGATGACAACATTTCTTAAAATTTACAGATCTCAATTTATTGCAATATTTTCGTTCATGGAGCATAGAGAAAAAAAACTATTTAAAAAAAACACTTTTCTTATATAATTTAATTAAACCCTAACTATCACTTGAGACTAGTTAGAACTCAATCGGTTCAACTGTTACTGAGATAAGAAAATGTGAACTGAATTCATTTTGACCGCTCGTATAAATAGAGCCACGGGCATCTTGCCACTGTTCGACGCGAACTTCGTTGAACTTGGCACGAAACACTACCGTCTCTTGATCAGTTTTGATTTTTTTTATACAAATCATTTCATTGATTATTAGATGATCATCAATTATGATACTACAGCCATTACAGCCATTGCTCTTAATGATCCTATAAAAATTGCGCAAAAAGAAGTAGCGTGAAAGAGTCACTCATTGTCGATAGACATCCTGCCGGCATCTTGTTTTTTATCAGTTATTTTTTGCTTATTTTCTTCTTTTTTTATTCTTGTAATACCCTTTGCGCAACCGATGCGGGGATCCTTGTATACAGAACCAAATTCCTGAACCAGAAATACCCGAGTGATCCTGGTGCGTTCTTGCAACGCCGAAACCACGACTTCTTCGTGACATCTTTGTAATACCTTTACAACATATTTTTCTCGAAACACAGGATTCGAAACATTTCATCTCACCATCTTCATTCCGGCCAATCAAATTAACTCTCTTCGCCATTAATTTTATCCTACTACGTCGTTGCAGTTTTTTTAATGCTTAAATGTACTCAATTAAATTCAACAAACTTGTTTTTTTGAACAAGTTGATTGACATGGGCAGATTAGTACCATTTTAATAATTTTTGTATGATTCTTGCAATTAATTACAAATGGTTTATATATGTTACTTTTATCGACTACTTTATATTTTGCTTCTTAAAGAACAGGAAGCAAATTTTTTAAGTGCACAACGGAATAAGAAAGAGGAAAAAACAGAGAATTTACAAAGGCTTAATACTAGATTATTAAGATCTTAATTATCTCCTTTAATAATTTTTCTTAAATTACGCAGAGACTCAAATAAGTAACAATAGTAATAAAAGATTCCTAAGATGGAAACAGCCAAATATTTTCTTTATTTTCCGTATCTACAATTTAGCATGTAACGCGTCAGCCAAGAAAGCGGAATGTCTGCCAACCGATTCATCCAGAATCTCCTGGCAGTCACGAAGGAAGAAAATTACGAGGAAAGTAAGCCCTGTAGGAAACATCGCAGAATATTGTCGATTCGTGCAAAAATCTCAAAAAGCTGAATTTACTTCAGTTAGATAAACTACGTCACGTCGCTTATCTATCTGACTGCGTCAAAATCTGACGCCAACAATAATTCATAAAAAATATTTTAAGCATTCTCTTGTGCTTCACAGCTATTCATAATTATTGTAATTGTTAAACCTTTTAAATTGTTAAACTCTTTAAAATTATTCGTCGTCGAATTATTCGAACCTTATTCATGTATCCTACCGAGCTACGAATCAACCGCCAAGGTAATAATACAAGCCCTTACAAAACGCTGTCGTGTCGTTCTCGCTCAATCGCTTCCGATTGTGAGAGGGGTTCGCCGGGAAGAGCCAAAGGCAAGTCCCGGGGGGACCGGCGGGCGCTCGTGGCGATCGCATAGACCGTGGTAGAGAGTGGCAGATGCAAAGGACGGTTGTTGGTAGGCGAAGGGCGCGCGGGATTAATCTGGTTATGGCATGGCGACCTAGTGCGTAAGAGCCGACCGTCTAGATGGACCGCAGTCTTACGCCCTGGGATTACGCGGAATCACCGAAGTCACCGGTATAAATCCATTGTAAATTTAAATCTACCCGATCCGTGATGCTGTCACGTGCGTCCCTAGTTGTAATCCAGTCTTGCTTTGAAGGCACGAGTCATCGTCGCTCTATTCTATTAGCGTGTAAGAACCAAATTCTAACTCAAGGTATTAACCGCATCGTGCGCTGACTATTCTCTCATTGACAAAATAATAATACGTATTATGCGCTGGACGGCTCAGAAGACGTGGAATATATTTTTTGCGTTTGCTGCGACGAATTCAGAGAAGAGGTATTCGTATTTCAGTGCACGATGCACTGCAAATCCAAGCGTGTTATTTTTACACGCATAAATATCTAAAAATGACACATTTGACTAAAGTTCTTTTTACATGTTTTTTGCGGTTTTAGGTTACGTTATTTAATACGTTTAATCGTGTTAAATTAAAAATTAACACGTTCAATTGTGTTAAATGACATGATTTAAAACGGCAAGAAATGTGTAAGAAGAGCTTTAGTTAGAATAACATGCTTGGATTTGCAGTGTACATACATACGGAGTCGATTTTGTTTCCTCTTCCCTCCTAAATCTATTTTGTGTTACCCATTTTTGTGTGATAAATTCGTCTTCGAAACATGAATAGATTGGAATTTCTCCGATTAAAAATTTTACAAATTCAAAATACACTGAGAAAAAAAAGCTGTTGCTTCAATTAAAGTGGTATCACGGGGTGCCAAAAACACAAGTAGTTCATTCCCATACAGCACAGAACATTGCAGTAACATTGCAGCAATGTTTTGACAATGTTGTTATGTTGCTGCAATGTTGCTGCAATGTTGCTGCAACTTCTGTGCTGTATGGGTTCAATTGTATTATTAATAGACCCAATATTTGGATTATTAAAACAATGATTGAATTATTGGTTTAAAAATGCAGACATTGGGTCTAATAATAATACAATTGAATAAACTACTTATATTTTTGGCACCCCGTGATACCACTTTAATTGAAGCAACAGCTTCCTTTTCTCAGTGTAAAGTCATTTCGTTCGGTCACTATCTTAATGATCACTCACGTCTTGTGCGACTGCGCAAATATTGCAAAATCTTCAGAATACAATGAATCGCGACGAATGTGCATGCAACATTAACGATGCTGACGCGAGCTCCGGGACGAAGCTTGTCGTGCGAATTCGGCATTCAATCAGCGTGCACTTTTCGCGCGAGTTCGGCGCAACAATGTCTCGTTCACGGCGAGCGAACCTCCCTCGACGATGGCGTGCGAGCGATGCATTAACGCGCCCGGGTACAATTCGCCAGCAAATGAGAGAGCCCGGCTCTCCGCGAGCGCTGAGTGAGCGTGCGACTTGATGGTCCCTAAACACGCCTACGAAATTTTGCGATTCCGCGAATTTTTTCACTTCCGTGCGAGCGCCGCGACGCCTTCGTCTCTGCGCCTCGGCCCTCCATTCCCGGTAGAGAGGTGTGCGAACTTGGCTATTACTACTTGTTACTGTTGATGACTGGCTCCTATGGAATTTCTTATATAAAAGTAGAGAAAAGTTTTTTCTTCGGATTTAAATTCGCCGTTCAAGCTTCTTCGGTTCTATAACGTTACTCCCTCTTGACATCTATTATATCACATACAGAAAAAAAAGTCTTCAATCAAGACGAATATATTTAAATTAACACTATCATTGTTTCATATATAAACAAGAAAATATTATTTTCTTTGAAGAATTTTATATTTTTGTATTTCAAGAATATTATAAATTAATTTGAATATTGTAATTGTCACATAAAGAATACAATAATAAGATTAAACTGTATTATCTTTATAATATGAATATATAATATGAATTTATAATATGAATATATACTTGGTTTGAAAGTACTGTTATTCTTTATCCAATATTTTTTGCTTTCCATTAATAAAAATTATTTTTGAATAATAAGACAATAATTTTCTTTATTGAATTATATAAAATGTTTTGATGCAAGTAATATTTCTTCGTTTGACGGTATACAATCTCATTTTAAGATTTACATGTCAAAAATAAAGATATTTTTGAAATAAGAATGTTCTTTTTTTCTGTGCATGAATATGATAATACACATCCGTTCAAAAATTAAGCAGAGAAATATTTTACGTTTGATTTTTAGCAGTTTCTTTTTTATTTCCTTTTTTAAAAATGAGCTCAAAAATATATATATAATTCCTCTTCGTATATATAGGACACGTGTAAATAATTTACAATAGAAACAAAACGGTAAGATAACGTTTTCAACGTAAAAATTAACGGAGTTTTTCATTTTTTATCGCAGAACATTTCTCTAACGTAATACCGTCTATTTCAAGTGCATTATCGTCGCGAATAATTCATAGTGCATCTAAAAGTCCACGTAACTGGAAACAATTGTTCCGCATCGCGCCGTTATCGTACCTCGCACGATTGCGCGACATTTCGCGTCGCGCCGTCCGCTTTATTAGCGCGGCATTAATTATTCGTCACGTCAGAATATTTAAATATTCACGGCCGCAGTATAAGCGCGTGTACGCATCGCGCGGCGCCGCGGCGACGCGCAGATTTAAAAAATTGCAGGGACTACACGAGCCGGGAACAAGCGACCGCGCGCGGCCGCTGTAAATCATAAAAACGGTGCAATATCATGAAACGCTAATGAGGACACCATTGGGACATTTTATATTCATTTCGCGGAATTAACCTTTCGGTCGCAAACCGACATGGCGAGTAGCTGTGAGCGATAATAATATCTCGACACGATATGCAAATACTTCTTATAACATCCATGACAAACGATACGGGACGACGCACGTATGCAAAACAAGAGGGGATGATGTAATCGTACTTTTATGACGATTTCATTACATTATTTTTTTCTGAAATTTACATTAAGAACATGTTCTTACTTAGATATATAATATATATAACAGTAGACTATATAATAATTTCTTCTTTTTTTGATTTCATAAAATTCTTAATTTTTTAGTGGTAATAAAATTTGTTTTATAAATAACTAAGTCTAATGCTGTAAAATGGTTAATTAATAATTAATAATCAATAAGTGTAATGGTAAATTTAAAAAATTAATAATTAAATAAACAAAGCACTAATTTAATGTAACCATACACGGAAGAAACATTAAGGTTGCCACAACCACAATAATAGTAACATTTGGTACAGCCACGTCCTGTGGTTGTCACATTCACATTGTTTTGT
>NJRP01000041.1:913346-937645 GCA_003063835.1 Aphaenogaster floridana | reverse complement strand
TGCAAATGCAATATGACAATATTGCTGCAATGTTGCTGCAATATATCGTGCTGTTAGGGATATTTTCTCCGTTTGCGGGCCTCTAACGACTTTATTTCTCGGTCCCCCCGACGACTGTTTAAAAAATTCATAATTATTACCGAGATATCCCCGCGATATCCCGGCGTTTCGCGTATCCGGAACGGCCGAACGCGCCACAAATCACTAACCTAACACGCGCCTCCGCTGCCGCGAGATATATTCCCGCGACGCGAGAAATGATAAATCCCGGGCGCAGCAAAAACGCGCGCGCATCCGGTAACCGAGAATAAATGCCGAAACGCGAAATCGGAGAAAAAGCCGACCGCGACCGAAACAAGTCCTTCATGAAATACCGATGCCGCACAACGGCGGAATCAAAAAAGCGACGACCACGCGCGCCAAAGCGGCGCGTCTGCATTCAAAACCGGGTGCATAACCGATAAGCTACGTTCGCGTACTGTGTTTATAATGCATCACTGGTATATCTGCTGAGTATTTACGATGCGAATTGCAAATACGATCGATCATTTACATACCTTTAAACATTTGTACCCTTTTGACTTTCGTTTCGAAATTTTTTTAATTCCATGATTGCCTTTATATGCTCCTAATCAAATCCACAATCGTGCTGTCTATTAAGGGGGGAGTCCTTTGTAAAAATGTACCTAGTACATGTAGATCTTTCTTTAGAAATTTCCCACACACACCCTAACAACCGGTGCTAATTAAAGCTTTCTTGATTGACGTATTGATAAACTAATTGTTTTGTACACTTGAAACTTTAAACGCGTTTTTCTCGAAACAACGTTTTTCAAATTTGCGGGTCAAATCATTTTTTTTTCTAATTAACCGATTGACTTCCAACTTGGCACAGATCTTCAAAACAACTTTCTTTTGGCACTGAACCTCTGAAAAAACTTTTTGGTTTAACCAATTTTTTGTAATTCCCTGAAAATGATGCAAATTTTTGGTAAAAATCGATACTTTTACTTTGACAGGCCGCCATTTTGTTATTTTCATACTTTGAGATATTTTGGTGGTTCAGTACCAAAAACAACATTTAACGAGTAAAACAAATTTTGAATTTTTAACTTCAGCCCTATAGGACGGAAATGAGAACTGCCGCAAATCGACCATGTCGTCGCGGACGACCATTGGTTGAAATGTAATAGCGGGAGAAGGAGAAGTTCAATATGGATGTAAAATTTCACAGTCATTCATAAAATGTATATCTTTTGTGTGTCCAAAGTTTAAAACGATTGAGTAAATAGTTTTCCTCAAAAAAATTCCTAAAAACACCTTATTTTTTCGATTTCTACACAAGACTCCCCCCTTAAATCAACAACGTAAACAAATGGAATCATAGAAACACCTTCCAAATCCCCATTGTTTCTATCCATTTTTTCACAGACTACGTCTTGCATTATATATCACAACTTCGATCGTTCATTCCAATCCCGAATTATTCTACTCTATCCGATTTTCGATCCAATGGCGTAGCCAGGGGGGGGATTAGAGGGATAAATCCCCCTCCCCGAAATTTTGGAACCATGAAAATATGAAAATGAAAGGTTGAAAACCGAGAAAGAAATGAAATGGTTTTTATTAACGGTTATTATTATGGAAATTAAGAATTCTTAAAACCTACCTTAGGAATACAATGAGTGAAGTAAGGCTTAACGGTTTGGCACAAATGTACATTCACAAAAATTTGACTTCTCCGATTAACATAGAGGAGGTACTCGACAGATTATCTAAAAAAACCTAGATGCATGCTTTAATATTGTTATCTTATTTAATTAAAAAAGTTATGAGATGTTCTGTGATTTTATTTTTTTTTAATCCCCCTCCCCCAAATAAAATCCTGGCTATGTCCCTGTTTTGATCGTTCCTAATCCCAATTCACCCTTCTAATCCGTCCCTCATAACTGCGGCCGTGCATGACGTCAAAGTGATAAACGCGATAGAACACACACATATATACGAACATATGCACGCAAAAACGAGGCTTAATCGAGCATTAAAACTAGCCACAATTCATTGTCTCATCTGACGTGGATATTTCGATGCACGTGAGCGATCTACACGTGAGCGATCTACACGTCTCGCGTCTCGCATCGCGTGAACGATCTCGCGGGGGTGGCACTTCGAAGTGATCAAGGTGGTTGCTTGCTTGATCGAGGTTTCTCTCTCTCCCTTTCTTCCCCCTCACTCTTTTTTTGTTCAGGGTATCCGGGGCATTAACGTCGCGCCAAGCTGGATTTAATGCAGCTCCGTAATGTGTGACGTGCTGCAGGTGTTAAGAGCATTTTCGAGCGCTTTAACGAGCGCGAGCGCGATATGGCCGAACGGCGCGCTGCTCCGCGCCGAACGAATTACGAGGGTATATACGTAAAGACGGCGTAAAAGATCGTAGGGTGAGGGTTCGCGTGAGTGGAGGCCCGGGTGCTGCCGATTTTCACGTACTACCGTTTTCACGTCCGCTCCTTTATCGCGGCGCGGGCGTTCGTCGCTATCAGATCTTCCACCTCTAAATCCCCGTGATCGATGCGAAAGAAACGTCCTTTATCTCTCCTAGATGGAAATAGTAACTTCCAAGTTATTATGTCTAAAAAACAGAGATAGTTTCGAAATTATAGCTTGGAACTATAACTAACTATATAGAAAGGAAGGAAGAATAATCCTAAAATGTACTTTGGAATACTCTTATACTTAGTATCTTTTAAGAACCTTCAAGGATGTTTCCGATTGTCGTTTCACAAAACATTCTCAAAATGATCTTTGTCAGGATATTTTTGCATCGCAGCAACTTGGAAATGTAAGAATAGCTTACCAAAGTTATTTAATTATGAATAACAATAAAAGGTACAAGAGAGGGAGAACAAGAGGAGGAAGTTAAAGCTAAGGTACGTAATGGAAAGATCAGGAAGAAAGTTGCGTAGAAAATATAAAGACTAATTTTTAGTTATGATGTTGGAAAAACTTTGAAATACTCGGGGAATTGGCTTTACAAGTCTTGAGAAACTTAAGAATTGTGTTCGACTGCGACCTCTCCGTGCTTAGAAGGCCAATCGACAACGGCGCGATTCGTAGATATGCGATCGCCCGAGTTCTGAAAGCGATTTTCCAAGTTTTACGGCGTAGCGGTATAAAATATCGCACACGCGCGTAAATATGTAAGAAATTCACATGCATATATTCCGTTTGAGGAATTTTATGAAAACAATAAAAACTAAAGGAATGCTTTTCTCGCCGGTTTCAACTGATTCTTGCGTAACCGCGAATGGACGATCCCGCGTTAAAAGAAAGCAATACACATTCGAGAACAAAATATCGAACCGTTCCAAGCTTGTTCTTAGAGCAAAAATCTTCTAAATATTTTTGCTACCGAATTATATTTCTATGTATAAATTGTGAGAATTTCGAGGAAGTTATTAGCACGAAAATAACACAATCTCGTATACAGGGTGATTCAAAAGGTAAGGTCAACCGGCAAGGAGGTGATTCAGGGCGATGTTTAGAGTAGAAAAGTCCTTTGCCATTTTTTTTAATTTGCAACCGTTTCACAGTTACAACCTGTCTCTTATACACATCTAGATGTGTATAAGAGACAGATATAGTAATAGTAATAATAATAATAATAATAATATTAGTAATATTAGTAATAGTAATAATAATTTTTTAATTATTTTTTTTATTTTTTATTTTTTTATTTTTTATTATTTTATTATTTTTTCTTTAATTAAAAAAACAAGGGCATGCTTGCGTGTTATTTTCATGATCGTAAGCAAGTACACCTCCTGAATTGTTAAATTAAATAAATAATTGAATGTTAAATAATTAAATGTTTGACCTGTTGTAACTGTGAAACGGTTGCAAATAAAAAAAAATGGCAAAGGACTTTTCTACTCTAAACATCGCCCTGAACCACCTCCTCGCCGGTTGACCTTATCTTTTGAATCACCCTGTATATAGAATTGGTATAAAAAAATCACTAAATTACTGAATATAAATCAACGACTAATCACTAAAAAGTATTGACAAAAAAATTAGTTCCAATAAAACGAGATTAATTGATAGCAGCGTCTGAGTCTTACATTATGTAATTTTTTTGTCAATACTTTTTAGTGATTAGTCGTTGATTTACATTCAGTTATTTAGTGATTTATTTAGCCACTGATGAATATTTTAGATCTATTCAAATAAAGAAATTTCTTTCTCCCCCTCTCTCTTTCTCAAAATGATAAAAATACGTGGTAATATATCAGTTTATAGTGAAAGAATGCGTGCGTAATAAGAGAATGAATCCCAAGTAATTAAGTAAGGAAAAGAAGGCGCGTGTAGAGTTAAAATTTCGCAAGCTCGGCGAAGGTCGCGTCTGCTGGGCTCGTTTCGGTTGTTGTCGTCTCTGTTGTGAAGCTACGCAAACTGTTTCCTGCGTGATGCAACGTCGGCAAAAAGCCGAACTGCGCCGAAAAAAACGTCGGTTCTAATTAGCGAGGGGCTAATTAGTTTTATGCTAGCGCGCGAGATCGCTCCGGTCGAGAATGCCGCTGAGGGATAATCGCGATAGAAATGTCTTAATACCTACCGCGACGTGCCGTAATAACCAGACGGCTAATTACGATTTCCTGTTTCTTGCGCCGATTGCGGGATCTGTTAGCCGAAGGCAGGAGACTACTACGTACTTTACAGCGATCATATTGAATCGCTCATTATAAATCCAAGCGATCGCTCACAAACAAGTGTATCTCTAGCATAAGGCGCGAGTGAGACAAGTTTGCGATTATACGCGAAATCACGTTGCGCGAAATTGCTTCAGCAGGTTTCATGACAATCGAAGTTTCTGTTTAAGTGGCAAGGAGGCGTTCGCAGAACAGTCTTTTCTTGACTTTGACGAGATCTGTTTACGTTAAGTAAGTTGAGTTAAAAGAGAGACGTCTTCGCACGTAATATAATACGAGTTTAGAGTTTTACTGTATTGAGAGAAGATCTCACAAACGTGCATGCAAATCTCTCGGTGAGAGTACAACTGGAAATTAAACTGCAAGATATCTGCATCCACAAATGTGTGAATTGTACGTATGTTAACATTAAAATTCTGAGCGTAATTGTGAGGCGAATGTTAATTTCCGCTATATCATAGCTCCGACATTTATCTATAGTGACTTTCAT
The DNA here is from genome assembly GCA_003063835.1 of Aphaenogaster floridana. Classification (NCBI taxonomy): domain Eukaryota; kingdom Metazoa; phylum Arthropoda; class Insecta; order Hymenoptera; family Formicidae; genus Aphaenogaster; species Aphaenogaster floridana. The sequence goes on along the minus strand of NJRP01000041.1, from coordinate 932,449 downwards.
CTCGGATTCGAATGAGAAGCCTGCCTTTAATTGCGTTTTACGCGATAATTATAATATTATCTTCCTCATAACAGCAATTCTCGTAATATTTTCTTATTATTGTAGGGATTTAAACTGTTCTCTCTGGCACCTATAGCGTTTCAGTTGAGTCTTAAAGCATTAAGTCAATGAAATAACGTTCGAACAGGAACGGACCCACCGTAATAATAATTCCAAACAAAGTCCCTGCCCTTTCGACGAGCAACAAATTCGTTTATAATCGCTGGTGGCGTTTCCTGCATATCCGGGCCCCGGGTCGCGCAAAGATGCAAATGCGAGAATTATAATAACGATTAAGAGCTCACCGCGAGGCGCGAGGCGCAACACGCGAATCAATCAAAATCGTGCCCTCGAGAGGCGAGGGCTGTGTTTACGGGCGCGTGTTTGATTCTCTCGGGAGACAGATACAGATGACGAGCGAGATGCACGTGACAATTAGCGCTGCGCAGCGGGGCGGAATGCACCCCCTTCGCCCACCTTGCGTCCCCTTTCTTGCACGGACGTGCTTCTCGCGCGCGAGAGAAGACGAAGAGGAAGACGGCCAGAGAGAGAAAAAGGAAGAAACTACTTTATTACATAGTTTGTGGCTGTTTATTACATAGTCTGGCTAAGAGCGCCGGGCTATTATCATACGAGAAAAAAGAAGCTTGATAAATTTTATACGCAGAAATGTCTATTCGCTTACACAAATTAAAGATTGTATAATGAAATGAAAAGTTTGTGCGCGTTCATATTGGGAAATTGTGAGCATAGATGTAGTTGTGTATTACATTCTCTTGTATATTGTTTATGGACTTATAGTATATATATTTTTATATATTAATTTTTATATATTATATATTTATTATATATACATATATATTATACATTTTTTCAAGTATTTCGAATAACGAGAATATTGCGACATTGAATGATGATTACTAAGCATGGAGAAAGTCTTCATTATCCCATTGACTTGATTCAATACGCGCACGACTAGAAAACTCGAGTATCGTAAAGGACGAATACGCAAAGAATATGTGAAAAAAAAAACGGTCAGCACCGTGAGTTTCTAAAGCTGATCGGGAAGTCCTCCATATCCCTCGTGTCATGGTGAACGAAGAGAAGCGGAGAGTGAAGGAACAGCCGCGCCGGATAGACACTTTAATAGACGTAATGAGGGTAATTGAGTTTTCAAATCATTCGTTTTGATTACATCTACGCGCGGGGCCCGGTGGGCGAAGCATAGGGTAGGTAATTACGAACCGCCCAGTCCCAAAAGAGCAGGTGCCTTTCTCCCGGCCGAGGGATCGAGGTGTGAGGTTCAAATGCTTGGACCGCCCTAATAGCCTCGAGGTTACCGGGGCCCTTCGAGAACCGGGCGCGAGGCAGAGAGGCAGAACAGGAAGAACAAGCAACAACGCCGCGCCGGGCGAATATCATACCGAGGGTGCAGAGTATAGCTGCCTGCCGATCCTGAATCGGCGCCGTGTGGAGAACGAGATATTTTGACAGTCTTTGTACAAACAAAGTCAAACGCACGCGCGTCAGTTGTGATCAGCTTGGATTGGACGCGTTTAAGGAACTCCTCTGTCCTGGGATAGTATATACAAAACAAAACTCTGAACCGTGTTCGTATTTGTTATAATTTAGAAGCCATTTGAGAAGGAGCCGCTCAGTGGTAAAGAAACATAGCAATACACGCTTGAAAGGGACTTCGCAACGAGATAGGAAGATACCTCTCACAATCAAAGACAAGGTTTAAATTTTGGGTTTCGCGACAAAGACAAGAAGTTCAATTGTTGAGATAATCCGATTCAGAAATCCTGTACGGATTAATACTCACGCAGGAATCTCCGCACGCGACTGTATATCGTCACACGTGTATTCTGCGAGAGTCGTCATTGGCGTCGCGACGGAAACGTGTGTACCGGGCTTAACGAGATATTCCGCGTCGGCTCCCCGGTTAGGATAGCGGCAATACGCCTCGAATTGATAGGCTTTAATTAATACGGCTACGGTGCCGTCGCGACATCGACTCCGTAATGCCGGGTTTACGAGGGTTTTAGCCGGGACGTGTCACTTCTATGCCCGACTATCTTCGTTCACGCGTGTTCGTGCATCAGCACGCGTACGTTCGCGGTTCAACGAGAATGCCTTTCTCCACGTGTACATATGCGTGCGCGAACGGTACAAGCGGTTAGTGGTCTCACAGAGGCGATTGTAAACCGAGCGAGCATACTTTCGTAATTTGTAACACTGCACACGAATTCAGTAATACAGAGACAAGCTTTTAAATATTCTTGTTGTAAATCTTTATGGCGATGAATTTAATAGTCAATGAATATAATCGTTAAATTTATTAAACATTATTGTTTCAAAATTCAATAAAAATAATATCAAAGGCACCAAAAGATTTAAAATCATCGAAATTAATAGGGCATAAAGAGCCAGGCTGGATTTTCGTGCCAATAATAATTATTTCAATCTGCAGTCACTTTACTAATGTAGCAAGATATTTTTTAGATAAACTGAGATCTGGTGATATTTGAAATCTGTCTCATCAGACTCCTTTCAACATTATAAAAAAGCATGAGTCATATAAATTATGTTTTACTCACATAAATAAGAAATATCTGAAAAATCGTGTGTTTAAGAAGACAGTTTAAAGTTTAATATAATAAGTATTTTAAGGATGAATATCGAATTTATTGTTAAAATATGTAAAATCTTTCTAATTATTATGATTAATATTAAAATTGATTCAAACACCAGTTTAAGTGAAATAAATGCAATTCTCTATGTACAATACGAATCAGATCATCGATCTAAAATGATTAATATGTAAAACCTTTCTAATTATTATGGTTAATATTAAAATTGACAGAAACGCTAATATAAGCGAAATAAATGCAGGTCTGTATGTACAACACGAATCAAATCATCGATCTAAGATTCACCGGTGCACCGGTGATGTTCCCATGTTTATTCTCGTTGCGGAATAGCCCTCCTCCTCATCCAGACTCCCTAAGACGACCATAAGCATAAGACGAGCAACGCGACGTTGAGCACGGTGGGCCGTAAGGAATGTTTACTTTCGGTGATTCATTACGAGCTCGCTCCGAGAGTGACTTATGACGGAAGAGGCACGGCCAGTAGTGAAAAATAACAAATTATTGCAATATCCTTCAGGTGAGTCGACGGATACGGGCACGAGCGAGCGAGCGAGCGAGCGAAGGGAAGGGTAGAGGAAGGAGTAAGAGAGAACGAGAGAAAGAGAGATATACAGAAAAGCCGCGAGAGAACGGACAGCTTGCACCGGTAACTTCTCTCCCGGTTCGTTTTCTTCGCTTTTCCGTGCATGGTGGATGCCCGTACGCGAAGGGGTAATCAATAATGACTTAATGTCCTCCAATAACGGACACCATGGGTGGTTCCCGTGGCTCGCTCCCTCTGGGGGCCTCCGAGAGATCACTCGGCGCAGTTCTTGCCTCTTGCCTTTTTGCGCCCGGCGTTATTTGCCTGTCTCGCTCCTTTTTTTCTTCCTCCTTCTCCTCCCGCGTCTCTACACTCCATTCGCTTCTCCACTGCAGCTAATATACACCCACGTCCCCGTTGTTGATCGTTAAAGCCGGGCATACTTTCACACACGCGGGGGTCGTTCGCCCCCCCTTCTTCCGCGCGCTCTCACTGACCCTCTCTCTTCTTCTCGCGGGCTCCGAGACTCGCGCTGCCCCACGAGACTGCCGGGCCATTAACCGGCCCGCGAGGTTTCCTCCGCTTGTAATCTACAACGGTGGACAACGGAGATAAATTAAAATATGGCCCGGCCGCGAATGACGACGGCGACGGTGCGCATCGCCTCGCTAATTTCGTTTTATTGGCTCGCGGGGATTTTTATCAGGATGACCCTCTCCCAGATGACCTCTTCTGGTTCGGGCGCTTTGTAAAATTGTCTTTAGGAAGGAAAGATGAATTGGGATACTGTTAGTGTGAAAAATTTGGAAAATCGATAAACCGTAGACACGAAAAAGACATCGATAAAAATTGAGGATATGTTAACTCATTTTTGAAATTGATACTGTATATCGTGTATTTACACAATATTCCTTATTTCTTAATTATTTCATTATCTGTAACATTTGTATATCACGCAAGTGAAAAATTTTTATTAAACAGAGCATATGTTTATGTTCGAAGTTACAGACGTAAAATTTGCTTCTATAGTTTAATTATGTTTAAGAAAGCGCTATAAAAACATATGAATAAAAAAAGACTTCGTTTCTCTTTCTTGAAACCGAAATGCAATCAATTCAATTCGCAATTTTGTTTTGTATATAATTTATTCATATGTGTTTGGAATAATTTATCTTTACTTATGAAATCTTATATCCAACATATTATAAAATTATGACAATTGTGCATCATGATTTTTTTTTGTACACTGTTAATTCCTTTGGGTCATTTTTAACTAATCTATAGGTCACCACTGCTCCTACCCAATATGTCATCACTTTAACTAAAACATTGGTTAACATTTAATGTTGTGTCAACATGATCACATTTGTCGTTAATTTAACTAAAACAAGGTGTCGAAATTAACAACATATTGAGTAGGAGCAGTGGCGACCTATAGAATAGTTAAAAATTACCCAAAGGAATTAACAGGGTATTTTAACGATATTTAAACAGGGTTGGGAAGTAACGCGTTACTTGTAACGCCGTTACCGTTACAGTTACTTTCTTTGGTAACGGACTGGTAACGGCGTTACTTTTTTCTTTTTGTAACTGTAACGGTAACGTAGTTACATTTTTTCATTAACAGTAACGAATTTAACAGTCATTTTTGTCGTTACTTTGATAATCCTACATTATCCTTATAGTTTCATATGTTATTCAGATAATCTCCTACATATATATCCAGATCGAGATTATTCAAATAATCTTATATCCTAGATCCAGATCATCTTTGTAGTATCATACATATTAAGAACACAATTTTAAGTTTAAAATTGTTGTATCAAAATTTTTAAACACAAAGTTGAAAGTACAAAAGTATTTATACTAAATAAAGCCAAAGTAACGAATCGTTTCTTTTTAAGTAACGGTATAATGGTAACGAGTTACTTTCGAGAATCAGTAACTATAGTAACGGTAACTAGTTACTTTTTTGACTCGGTAACGAGTAACGGTAACCAGTTATTTTTAAAAAGTAACTTTCCATACCCTGTATTTAAGATTTATAAATCATTGACACTAAATATGAAAGAGAAATGGAAGAAACTTTGATTTTAAACTTAACTAGAGATTCTAATTATTTAATTTTAACTTGTATATACAACACGAATAATGTGAAATATATCCAAGACAGCATGGTTATAGTATACTTATGCTAGATACTTATTCGATATTTAAAATCGTGATATCGCTTACAACATAGATTTCTTGGTCTAAGTTACTGAAGATATTGCCGTCCTCTTTCGCCGATATGAATTAATCATCACGATGGTGTATAAATAATTAACTGAGCAACATAAAATTGTCAATAAATATTTATCGGCCGCAAGAAGTGCAAGCATAATGTTGATTGCTACACGATCATTTCTACATTCGCCGATATAATTTGGCTGGTGATTTTATCGTTTGGCGACGACGCGCCTGCAAGTAGCATGATCGATTCTGTACGTTATCATTTTGCTGTATTTTGTTTCTCCGTCGATCCGCTTTACCATATTTTCCTTCGAGACGACCCGAGATTTCGACGCAATTCCATACCGCTTTTCTCTCCGGCTGTTTCTTCGTCCGCGAGACGTTTTATCATACTGTTTTTATACAGAGATAGGTTTTTCGCGGTGGAGAGAAATGCGCGAGATGTTGCTCAGTTGAAATATACGAAGATAGCGTGTAAAGTTATGATCGCGAAGGTACGCGAGAAAAATATGTCCCAGCGGCAAAATAAATAATACGAATCAAAATATAATTTCTAAAGAAATTAAATTCTTAATTCTCCATTTTATATTTTATTATATATACAATGTCACATATACTAAAACATTATATATTTCGGCATTGAAGTTATTTTGTCCACAGATTTTCTTTACATTGCAGATAAGTTTATTCATTTTTTTTTAATATACACTGTATTTAAAGAATAACTTATCCTAAGGCCCGGTTGCACCAACTACTTGGTAAGCTAACTAACACTTAAATCATATGTTTATCTTTGTCTAATTTGAAGGAGAAACAAAGAAAGACATATGATTTAAGTGTTAGTTAGCTTACCAAGAAGTTGGTGCAACCGGGCCTAATTCTGATAAATTCACATTATTTAGCTTTCTACAGTTTCTACAGCTTATTAATTGTTATTAAAATTGATTTTTTCAAGGTATTTTATACGTCTTTTATTTATATCCATAAATTTATAATATTATGTACAAAGTTACGTATAATAAAATTACATGTTATTCTATTATATTATCTCTAATTATAAGAATGCAAAATTATAAGAAGGCAATCAATCGATTCTGAAAGGGCAAAGGTGAACGGGATATAAGCGCGATCATTTAACCCTGGTACGTAGATTCTTTCGGCTTTGCAAAGTTCCGCCAATGGCATGCTGTATGTTTCCTGTTCCGACAATAGATTCAAGTGAGTATACATTCGGTGACACCGTGGGAGCCGCCGGATGCTCGCAAAAGTCGCAAGCGCGGTGGAAAGTTCCACGTGCACGAACACTTCGTAATCGCGCGTGCATGTTTTATTATTTTTTTCACTCGCGTCCCGCGTGCTGGTGAAAATTCGTAGGCGCACGATTCGCAAATGCCACGTAGCGTGCGAACGAAAGTTCGTAAACGCGGTACGCGATTGTCGCATGCGAATGACTTAGGCCTTAGGCGAATGACTATGCGCTAGATACCGCAATGACCGTTTCCATATTCCATTTCACAGTTTTACAAGTTCTTCGTGTTTCAAGACTACGGTGGAGACTCGAATATACTTTTTCAAAAATGATAGCAACGAAAAATCTGCTGCTTATTACCAGCACGTGCGTTATACATAAATTAAATAAAAGATTTTATGAAAAATTCGTAAACGCGATTACTAAATATATCGCACGTGATCACAAATTATATAATCTATATATAACTTAATTAATTTTAAAATAATTCAAATTCGAGATAGGCCACTGACGGGCGTAGCAGATCTTAGTGCTCCAATAATATTAATGTGTGATTTTTTTATAAACTTATAGAAAAATCGCCGTTACTATCGGTCTTGAAACGCAGCTCTTTGAATATCACAATATTAAATTGATAATTAATTTAATGATTACGTGATACTGACTTAATAACTTAATTAATTTTAAAACAATTCAAATTCGAGATAGGCCACTGACGGTCATAGCAGATCTTAGTGCTCCAATAATATTAATGTGTGATTTTTCTATAAACTTATAGAAAAATCGCCGTTACTATCGGTCTTGAAACGCAGCTCTTTGAATATCACAATAATAAATTGATAATCAATTTAATGATACTGATGCTAACAAGATGCACTGATGCTAACAATCTATAAGATTTCCCTCCTCCCCTTCCCAACCCGAAAAACTGTGAAGAAATTTGTTGCGAAAAATATATTAATTAATTTTATTATTATTTCATATTAATTGATACGATCTTACATAATTATGCGTGAATTAATCGCAACAACATTTCATGTCACGATATTCATTAAAACGGAATTATTTGAATAAAATGCCCTAAATTCCGGCGAAAAAAAAAATTCGGTAAAATTCCGACAGTATCGTAATATCGCGTTTCCACATTCCAACGCCATTAATTCTCCTTCGGGGGATGCATAACTCCAATTATTATAACGTCTGCGAGTATATACGCTTTTAGGAACGCGAAGTTCGCAGAGTGAAGTTCCAGCCATTGTGTTGTCCGCAACGCTCGTTTGTGCTAACAATAGACGGGAACATTAAACACATATTCAAACGATGGGATCTACCGGGTGTACGCGGGGCCAATTCAGGAAAACGCAGCCTTCCGGATGATTTACGTGCGGTAGATCTGCTTGTTCCCGGACGGCGATTGCGCTCGGATCATGTAGTATTGTTCCCAGCCCTAAAGTTATACTTTAAGGGCTCAAGTATCTAACTCGCATTTCTCATAGTATTTTCAATCGATCGATTCTATATGATTTCCTAGTGATATTAAACAGATGCATGTAAATAAGGCATCTACATGTACATAGAATGCTCCTCGCTTCTTGATTATTTTCGCTCTCCTCTTCCCCCTTCCCCCCTCTCTCTCTCACAATTGCATTCTCTTCAGCTTCATTTTCAAAAGAAATAATATCTACCGTAAATATTTGTCGCCATAATTACCTTCTACTTTGTAAGTAGTAAATTTTAGAGATGTAATTAAACATATAATGATAAAGGTTTTAACTTTTTGACGCAAGTCTTGCTATATCTTTTTATATCTTTTGTTACGTAACATTATTTTAACTGCTTCTCCCCACTTTCACCAAGCTTAAGATTAATTCACATTCTCACGACACTATTCAGTATACTAAAAGGCAGATGTAAGAACTACATTCATCGCGCGAATATTTTATTAACTCCGCAATAGCTTTTTTATACTGATCATCGTACGCGTACATGTTGCGCGCCACTCGCTGCAAAACTTAAATGGATATCCATAAAAGCGCGAACGCCTACACGGAAGTAAGTCGGATAAGTTCGCGGAAAGGGTGGAAAAGGGCGGTCGGGCTTATAGCGCCGGCATAAAAATAGAAAGGAAGGCGACATAAAGCGGAAACCTGAGCGTCGCCTTTCTTACATAGCGAGGAATAATATCGGAACGGATTTTTGTTTGGGAACTCTCGCGCACGAAGAACGTACACCTTGTTGCAGGTAAGCGCAATAAGTCCTTTTTTCGCCAAAAAAAAAAAGATCGACTCAATATCCGTCTTGTAGACGGAAGCAATATACTTGTTGTTGCCAGTGCGATACGACGTGATACGATGCTTGTTCCAAAGCGTCGGAGTTTCGATTGAGAGACACCTCTCTGGAAATTTCTTCGCCATTCTACATAGATTTTACGGCTGCTATCAGAAAATATAGTATTATTCTTTTCCAAGTTGGTAACAAATTCTTTTTACTCTTCTGTTATTGCAGTATACTGTTCGTTTAGACTACACTTGAGGGAATTTTAGATGCGGTGCATCATAATACCCCATTGTACTACTGACGTTATAACCATAATCAATGATTATGTTGCAAGAATTGCTAGTTGAAAATTTTCAGCAAATTAAATCTTTCAACCACCCTATATTTTTCCTATTTTGTCTAATTGTGTTTCGTATATTACATCGTTCTTATTATACGTCGTATCTAACAATTATTTCATTCTCATATTTTTTCTTAGCAACATTTAATTATTTCAAAGAGAAACTTTGCTACAAAGAATTAAATAATCGAAAGCAGGTCGTTCCCTTTGATTATGCGTGATGCCGCTCGCTTATCACGGAATTCAGACACGCGTGTCGAATCATACCTTTTCTTGAAACACGTGCGAACCCTCACGCGCATCCGGTCAGATCCCACGTATCGGCTCTATATATATACGTACATGTGCATTTAGCCTCTAGAGGAATTGACCGTCACGCCATTTCCTTGGCGAGCACGGCGCTCACTTTATAGCCGCGCATCGATATTTTATCGATGTGCATTAGCACCCCGTTTTCTCCCGCGCTTCGACGAAGGATGCCCGCGTTTGGTGCATCCTTCGACTTTCCGACCAAGTGGAATTCCGTCGCCTCTCGGATCGGGCTTAACACGTAATATACGAGTTATAACCGAAGCGTGGATATCGTGAAAATTGTTGCACATTTTTAAGTTATTTTCCTTCATCGTTTACTTCATTTACGAATTCCTCTTTTAAATATGAAGCCTTCTTCCTATAAAATCGTATTATGACGCAATTAAAGTGTTAAATATCATTTTGAGTCAAAGATTATTTAATCGCGTCTTACACAAAACTGATTTTCTAATTTCTGATTAAAAAAGCGCGATTATATAAATGCAAACCTATATATCCATATCCTACGCAAGTTTTCGGTTGACGTAGGTGGTTTTATTTGGTACATTAAACATTTACAAATAGAACTTTATTTTTCTCATTTCCATCATTATATTTCTGGAATATGGTGGGTAAAATGTCGGTACTTTGCGGGATCACTGATGCGCAATGATCGTGATCATCTCGACGACGATAATTATCTCGGCTCAATTGACAAAATTGTATCGTGTATCTCGGATATCGCTAGGTCGAGCCAGACATGATTATATTGTACATTTTCATCGATGCGTTACCCAGGAAGGGCAGATTATCGTAATGAACTCTAACGGCGCCCCGACGTACGGTCTGATGACTCGAAATACGGATAACCGACTCTCGCCTACACGATTTGCCCTTCCCCGCATTATACCTTCTGCCCTCCCGATTTTTGCTCTCTTTATTCATCATGTGCATTCTGTTGTTGGTGAATTAATCCTTGATGCTTTAAGAAGTGCAGCTCTATTTTGTCCGATAAAAGTCTCCGGCGAGTGAGACTCCGACGAGTATCGACAGATACACGTTTCATGGCAGATTGTTAAATACAATCCAAAAGTGTGTTAGAATTCGTTATTATCATGTTTGAAAACTTGAGACAAACACAAATCGTTGTTTCAAATTTATATCTTGAGTGCTATTACACTCTTTTCGAACTGCGTATCGCATTTCCAGTGCACTAACAGACGCATTGGCTCGACTGAGCTTTAATAGGACTATCAACGGGACCAGGTGGACCGCGCACTGACACGACACTGACGCCTCACTGACGTGCGAGTTAGACAGGGGCCTTTAATCAACTGCCATTCAAATTCCAAGCGGCGCCCAACAGTCTCCATCAATATCCCACGCTTTCCACGCGTCCCATCCAACTTGGCGCAGTCCGGATATACCGCAGGCACCTACTCCATTTCCGCGGAGACTTTCCTACCCCGATTCGCCACCCCCTCAACAGCTTCCGCCCTCCTTACTCTCTGTTTACGGGCCGACATCGAGCCCATTAATAAAGCCCGAGACGGATGCACGCGGGAACTCCACGAGCTTTTAATTCCGCGGCGAACGTATACGTCAGGAGAGTCGTAGCGGAACCGCAGGGAAGCGATTCTCGTCCCTTCCACTCTCCCCACTTCCTTCCCTTGGCCCTTCTTTCTCGCTCCATCCGACGAACCTCCGGTTCCTCGAGTAGTCGCGGGGGTCTTTAATAAAGTGAACTTTAAGACTCCCGCTCGCACGGAGATAAAGTTTAACGCGAGCCACCGTTCGCTGGGCTCGTGCCGTCTCTGGTGTAAAGGGGGTTAAGAAGAATAGGGAGGGGGGAAGTGGCACGAGGATCGAAGGGGGTTGAAGAACGTGGTGGCAAGTTCTCAACTAAGTTTACAGGGCTTCCTTCTGGCCCGGGGCGCGAAAGAGAGGAAGGAGACAGCGGGATAGTTTTCTGTTAGTTACCGTGGCTGACCTCGACGGGCGTTCGTTATGTGGACCGGAACGACTTCCGAAAAGTAACTTCCGGAGTTTACGCGCCCTGTCGTATCCCCGACGCGTTCCGGAATTGCCCCCCGCCGCAGCACCGAAACGCCGCGACAAACATTTTGCATTACGCGCGCTGCAGCAGGGTTGTTTCACGGGTGTTTTTCGAAGGTTGGTTGATTCCGATCCGTTGAAGAAGGAAGGAAGAAAATTTTCAGGTGTGGAATAATAGACTATCGTAAGATGTCTTATGGATTTTGCTTTTAAAAAGAAACACTCTGAAGTGACCTGACATTAGTGGACATAATATCACAGTGAATATCAGATTTGAACTCAATTCACTTAGTTTTTTACCTTCCCTTGTATCCGTACATGTAACTATCATTATTGCATAAACAGCACCCCTTATAAATCCTTATCTGTGAATATACTCGATGAGCAAAAGCATACGCATACTACGTAAAAACATGTGCAGTTACACTTCTAAAAAAAAAAGAGGTATATACACCGACGAAATACTCTCCGCAAATACGCCGCATTGACGCTCCCGTGTTTCCATCCCGCTCGGACGTAATCAGGGGCCGGGGATGCGAGTCGGGGGCGCGGTTTAATATTAAAACCCTTCGAGCGGAAGCATCCCGAGGCGAAACGGCCGACCGGAGTCACTCCGATCCGGCTTACGCATCGAGTCGAGTCGATGCGTTTCCAGTGCGCCGCGCCGGGGCCCATTACCATACAGGGGCCAGTTCAAACAGACGTAGACTGATGTATGCGCGGTTCGTCAGCGTATTCGAATTTCGTATTCAAATGGCGCGTCTCCTACCGGAATCCGGACGACGGTGGTCCTCGACGGAACACAAAGATGGGCTGGGCGACAGTGCGCCGGGGTGAGTAAGATATCGATACTTCGACATCATATCCTAACATTTTATGTTGCTCGAATAAAAATCTGTTTCGTGTTGTCTTATAATACTAACTAAACATATTAGAGAAATGTTACAATTATGAAAAGGAAAAATTGATGCTGTATTTACAATTAGTATCAGAAGGAAAGTAAGTAATTTAAAATATCTATAACGCTATCAATCTTTTAATTTTTTTAATCTTGAGGTAATAGAAAAACGATTTTGTTACTCTTAATCTGCTTTTAATGGTGTACTAAGAAGGAATTTGAGACTTCTGCACCAACCTCTATTTAAAAAATAAATTTAGAGAAGTTTTCGTATTAGAAAACAAATATGCTTGCTTTGTAGTTTGTATATTTGTTTTAGGTAATTTTTTCTCGTTTTTTCTATTCCGAATTCTTCAAATATTTTTTAGATATCTCTTGTAGTTTGTACAGAAATAATAAATTTGAATCGATATTTTGATGATATCGTATAGTATCGTCATCATCGCTAGACGAGAGTTAGATGGTTGAGGTCAATATCGTAATACAGAAGGGTGCAACGTTCGCGATTGCACACCCTTGCTTACGTTAGTATTTCGGCAGCGGGTGTTAACAGCGTGATGCGTAAACGCAAATACAAACTGCAAAAGAGAGGGAGTTAGAGGCAGAGCAGCCGGGAGGGTGGTCTCTTCAGTTTGGTCTCTTCAACCCCTGTTTTGCGACACCCTCGGAATATTCAGCGATTTGCGGTGCAGAGATGAGCGTGTGCATTTTGAGCGAAAGTGCATGTTACTGACTGCGGAAAATTCAGTCGCGAATGAACGCTACCGTAACAGCCTTTGTTTACACCAAGCATCTCTTACCATGAACATTTCGGTTTATATTCATCTAGTCGCAACTACAGTCGTAATCTGCAATAGATGGAGTTAAGTAATCTGCTTATTGTTATAATGTTTGATAATTTACGTTTAACAATAGCATTTACGATTGACAACAACTATTATTATAAGATAATACTTTGCATCAACAAAAATAATTTTACCTCGTACAAATTAAAATTTATCATTTAATTCAAAATATAATATCTTACAGTTTCAATTTCTTAAAAAAATGGCAAATATAAATTCTTTATATAATATACATTTATATCTTATATGTGCAGTATATGTATATGTACAATTGTATGCACAATTGTATGTACATTCTCAATGCAAGATGATTATTAAAAGATAGTTATAAAATTGAATGCATCGTATTTATTGAATTGGAAAGTTGAATGCAAGCCAATCAAATGAGACTTTCAATAAAAATACAATTGAGTTATCTATATTTAAATTCCCATCCCCCCAATATGAATAGCTTAAATCAATGTGATAATCTCTACTCATATTTGCCTTCGAGCGCTGTTTATAATTGATAATAAACTTCACTATAACAATCTTCAATTTTGTAATTTTAAACGTTTGTTGACAATGCATATTTCATTACCCTTTATTTTCGCTATGATTATGCAGTATATACAGTTACGTAAATATGTCACGTTTACATTGTCGTTGGACATAGATACCAGTTTCGTGAGTTTGCAGTATCGAAATCTGAACTCTCGCCGAAATTACACCGGCTTCTGCATTTAATTACTCGGTGTGGGAGCAACGATGCACAGCGGGAATCTCGTCGAAGCTCGTGCTGCAAATTTCACCCACGAAACTGAAGCTCTCCCACAAAGCCGGCAAATGTATTCGAAATGTAAGGACCGAGTCCTTACACGCGCGCGCGCCCTTGTCCTCGCATTTCGCAAGCCTCACGCCACTGGGCGAGGAGTCGATCTATCGTGTGAGAGCCCGCTCGAGCAAAAAGCCAAGTCGAATGTGAAATTTCGGGGGTAACTCTACCACTTTCTGTCTCTCTCTCTTTCTCTTCCTCGTCCTCTCTCAGAGACGAGGGCAGGATTTAGCGATCGAGCGCGTCGGGGTCGGGTCGCGCACGCTTGATCCTGATGGCAGGGGCGAAGGGGAGGATGGAACTTTTCCCGGACGGGAAAAAGGATGTCACGGCGGTGGCGGAGAGTGGTTCGAGGGTACGGAAAATGAGGGAGGGAGGTGACGTGGCGAACGCGCGGGGCAAACTTTAAATGACTTTCACTGTTTTCAAAAGTTGAGCTACCAAAGGGACTCTCTGGGGCGCCGCGTCTACGGCCCCTTCACCCGTACCCTTCCCATCCTGGTCTCGTTACGACGTTTCCACCCCTCAAATCACCTTCGACACCTACCACCGAGCCCCGATGTGCTGTTTACAAACCTTGCCCGAATCGTAATGGAACTTCTTTCGAGTTATTTCTCGAGCGGAGAACGGCTGGTGTTTCCACGACCGAAATGTCGGCGCAAACACGGCGTTCGTATGCTGCGACGAGTCTTTATGAATTTCAGAGCGCCATTACATTGTGTTGAAGAGAAAAGCTAACGCTATACGTTAAAAGCGACGGCTCTTCGGAAGCAGGATCGTTTAAGTCGTTTAAACATTTGTGCTAACGGAAAAGATAATAGCTATAATTTGAATATTTATGGAAATGGTATTACATAACATCTAACAGTTTTTGTTAAGTCGGCGTATTTGTTCGATGTAAATTCTTATTATTTACAGTTTTATGTGCAACGTTGTAAATGTAATTGTAAAACGTAAATTAAGAAGAGTTACTACGATAAAATTCAAGGACGAGGGTTTGAAAAATATTAATCTGTCCCACAATTTTAATGAATAATCTTTATTTTACAGCATACACACGATATGGCGGTCAATAGATGCGTCAGTCGAATTTAATTTTCATTTTACCACGCCTGGCACAGTATCGAGCTGTCACGATAAAATATGCATCGCGCTTCCGTCTCCCCCCTCCCCCTCTTTCAACCTTTTTCTCTCTCTATCTCTCTCTTTCTCTCATGACACTTCCGTTCGTATAAAATAAATCACGAGCGTCGAAGTATGTTTAACGAACAATACGCTTCAACATCGTGCCGCTCATTTTCGCGGTGAAATATCGTCAAAAGGTGGAGCGAAATTCAAAACGTGGTCGAGCATACGCGAGAACTGTCATCGACACGCCGAAATTTACATTTTCGTTTCAGCAATATTTTTAATTGTTCCAAGCAGATGAGGAAAGAGCGGTAGATCGGCGAACGTTCCACCGCTGCTGATAGAAACTGCTGATGACACCTGAGGAATTTTTACGTTATTTTAATAAACGTACGATAATTAGTAATGCCCGCTTAATTATGGAATCATGTATATTATAAAATTAATAGACAGACATTTAACAATTTTGCTGTACACCTTGGTTCGTTTAGAAAGCGAGATTCCTACCTGCAATAATTGTGCGCAATTATAAATGCTGCGTGTGTGCCGCTTTATTTATACGATTTTCTCAATCATATTTCTCACGTTCGACACGGTCCGCGCGGAGAATCGCGAAAATCTAGCTAGGGTAGGATGCCGTTTTGCGGAACGGGATGCACGCGGGCTCATAATGAGAATCGAGGGAAAGTTTCCCGGGGCATTCCGACGTAGTTGAGAGTACACCGCGCGCATTATCCTTAGGGACGAGGCGACGTGTCGCGGCGGCGACGGCATCTACCTCGGGTCCATAACCCGACCCGTCCTTTCTCCCTTTCGCTTCCTCCCCTTTCTCCGCGCCGCAGTGCCATTTTCATTTACGAGGACCTCTCGGACGACGTTAAGTTATTAGCCATGCGGAGTGCCGGCATTAACCGGACGTGGAGGGCTCTCCGCGTGCGAGCGGTATGCCGCCTCGCCGATCAAGATTACTCGCTATGCTAATTATAAGGAATTGCGGACGGCGGAATGAAAGCTTGACGGAATTAGCGGCCGTTTGGTAAATAATTACTCCTCTCGTTCATTTCGTTCTCGTGGATGCGACTTATGTCCGCTATTATTTTATATAGTTAAAAATAATACGTAAATCTCTCAAATAGAATTCTCGTTTGAATTCTCGCCTAATTCTACGAACTCTCACCAAATAATAAAATTGAAAGCAAGACTTTCTTTTGTTTAGTTTGTATTATAAAGATCCAAAATACACGTTCACTTTATACACTTACAGTGAATTACACTTTCACATACACTTTACACTTTCGATATTTTCCTTACACAATTCAACTTATCAATATCTTTATATTGATCACCTTGGTTTCTTGACATTCTTCTACTGACTGTTGATTTGATAAGTTCTATCTTCTGACTGCTCCCGTATTTATTAACGTTTTATATATTGACTACGATTGCCTTTATATTTAATCTACCTTGTGACAAATTATCAACGTTTTAACGCCACGATGTACACATTTGTAATCTGTTTCTCTCTCTCCTTTCCACCTGGCCGGCATTTTCAATATCATTCGGCCTACGTTTGTGACCAACGTCTCGTGTGATTACGCCCTGGGTGCATGAGCGCCCATGAGGGGGGGGCAAGGAGGGGCATATGCCCCTCCCTGGATTTTAATTTTTTCAATTTAGAACGATTTTATTGACAATCAGATAATTTTTTATTTGAAATTTATACAATTAAAAATAAAAGTCTGCATAAATATTTCTTTAAAAAATATTATTTGAAAATACGTTCGTTTGGCACCCCTAAGTTTTACACTCTGCCCCCCCTTGAAAAAAGTTGTAAGGGCGCCTGGGTGTAATGGAGAACAGAGAGTAAAATAACGAATTTTGCGCTGAAGATGGCCCAAATAAAAGCCGAAACATTCGAACACAATTATATCTTTTTACATTTTTTAATCTATGAATTCATTTTCATCCATGTAATTTGTAAATGTAAATTACATAATAATTTGTGCTCCTAGATCCGCACTGACTCTCATTTGCCCTTTTGATCTTACTTATCTTTATATTATTCGGTTTGTAATAATTGCTACTTGGAAATCTTTTTATTCGTTTCATTTAAATAAGAATATTGCTCGCGCATATTCTTGAAATTATAACTCGGCAATTTTCTTGCAACAACTCGCGCACCGCAAATAAATCGCACACGAATATACACAATTGTGTATAGCAGGAGTTTTAATGCATTTATGATGCATTGTTAGCAAGGATCTCTTCTATCCGACGATATGGCGCGTCTCGACGGGGGTGCGCAAAATGTGCTCTTTCGCTTCTCTTCTTCGGGTTTCCCCCATAGAGAAGGGGGCGGAGATCGAGGGTGGAAGATAGGCGCGCACGGCCGTTGCAGTAAATTTTTGTTATTCATGGAATAGCGATTGCTTCCGTCGCTACAACGGGCACCGACAACCAACGACTAGCGAAGAATACGCTAATTTTACGAGCGCCCTCGGCTCCTTTCGTTTCCTTCCTTCGGCTGTTCTCCTCTCCTTCAAATGGGATCGTTCTTTCTCAACAACGTCAACATCACCCTCTTGTCAGATGATAACACGAATTAAACGTGTATTCATATGAACTTTAAAAACATCTCGAATTCTTAATACGGCATTTTATTTTCTAAGCATAAATGTCTCTACAATTTCGCGACCTTTCAAACTTTTAATAATATTTTATTGCCTATCTTCTATCCCACGATTTCTCTCTTTTCGATTCCTAAACGCTCTTTCGCGTTTGTTAATGTTAAACTTTATGTAATCGTGGATTTGTAATTATCCGCGAACATCGGAGGGAAAGATAATTGGGTAAAAATAGGGTAAAACCCTATATTTTTCAAACTTTTTTTGTTAATAACTTTTTAATAAGCAACGATCGACGATTAAGTTACAAGAAAAAGTTACTCAGAATTATGTCCTTGACAACATATATCAAGGTCATTGAAATCGGTGAGGTCGCCCTTAATATGCAGTTTTACCGATAATTGTTCCGGAACGCGTAATAACCGATTCGGTCTCCTTCGCCCCTCGCTTGAAAATTTCGCGGAGGTCGCACAGTCTATCCGGCAAATTTTCGCTCGCCCAATCGTTATCCGATTTCATTAAGTCGCCGTTTAGCTTAAAACACGATTGGGAGCGGCGGGAAAGCCTCCCTCAAGGTATATCCTCCGGCGGCAACACCGAGGACTTCTTAATCCCTCCTAAATAAGTGCGCGCGTCGGCAAAGGTGCCGGACGTTTGTCACGCGACTCTGCGACGACGGGCCCTGAGGGTTGCAGCGGGGGACGATTGGATTAAAACAGATCGCATCGATCTCAGAGCGGGGGTGGACGGGCCAAAGGGGCAGGGAAAAGGGACGAGAAGAGATCCCCCCCCTCGCCCCCCGCACGCGTCTCCTCTCGTCGAGTGTTCTATTAATTCCGCCTGTTCGTTAGTAATGGAAATTATTCTAGCTCCGTGCCGGCGCGCAAACACCTCGGCGCGCTTTATCGCCATTTTAATCAGCGAGTACTTTAATTAATTGTCCGTTACATAATTCATAGCGGCGCGTCGCTCTATACGCGTTCGCGACTGCGAACGATTCATAGAGCGCCGGATTGGCCGCGGGGGCCCCCGCGTTTAATAGTGGCAATAACGGGCAACGGTTTGCGCGGCGACGTGTACGCAAATAAGAAGAGCGACGGAAAAACGACGGAATGCGCGGGGAATGGGGGACGA
>NJRP01000041.1:869258-905311 GCA_003063835.1 Aphaenogaster floridana | reverse complement strand
GACCCCCTAAACATCGTCATCTTGAACAACAATAGTGGCTACAGCAAAACGCAAGAAACTAAATATTCTAAAATACGCGGAAAAGTTAGGTTATACTATATACATAACGTGTCTGACTTTAAATGTTGTCTTTTATTCGTGAATACTTAAAATAAATAAACGAAGTTTTACATACCTTGCAAATCGACGAGAAATAAGTACGTTTATTATTCCGTCGCCAAGCAAAACTAATGACTGTAACGCTCTGATGGCTCAAAGGGCAACCTAATATACAAGTTTCAGCTATCACTCATATAGAGTGCAACTAAATCGTATTAAGATATTGGGGGTTCCATAAAATCTGCGGGTTCCATATTACCACCTTCTCCTCTAGTAATAAATTCTAATTAATTGAAATTCCAATTATGTACGTGTTAACAAGAATTAAAAAAGAATACTTTTAGTTATATTTTTCAGATGAATACATTTTTTTTTTAAATACATGATTATTTTTCAGAAAATCATAAAACTGTAAACAAGGGCCTTGCAGGAAATTACATTGTCGGAAGGAGGAGGTTGTTTCCGTAAAAATTCTCATGTTAGTACATTAGACATTGGAACGCTAACAATAAGTGAAAAGAATTTCCCGTAATATTGTAAAAAATAATGGACAAAATCGAGTTAAATAAATATAAAGGACAGCTACTTGTGAAATAAAGGATTGTCCTCTACAATAAAGGACGTATATGGTCACCGTAACTATAATACGAATATTAATATTCGCGTCAAATCGATCTGCATATCACGGAGACCGATGGAAGGAAGGGACGATTCGCGAATTCATATGACATTCTCGAAACATGGATAAGTCATATCAGACCGAAGAAAAAATATTACGACAGCTTCTCAAAAGACGTCGATGGGACTTTTTCAAGTAGCACTCTCTCTCTGTCTTTACGCGACCAATGTAATTTTAATGATGTACGACCGTATTTTTCCGCATGGTACTTTAATTTTATTTGTGAACGTGCAAGTCTGTTTGCGCCAGCGTTTTAATTGGCTTCGATTGATTGCCGTGCAAAAGAGGAGCGCACGATAATTGCGAAAGAGGTGGATTTATTTATTAACTGTTTACACACTTGAATGAGTTTTCTCGATTGACTCTCTATCACCGCTTTGTTTTATCGCTAATAATTTTAGCCAATATGTACAATATATTGGCTGCCATACTTGAAAATGTCCTACTTTCTTAAAAAAGGTCAATTTAATTTCTAGATTTCGGCCACTGTGTTAAAAGCTTCTTAAAAAAGAAACTTATCAAAATGAACAATTAAATTCCTTCTTTACTTCATTCAGAATTTCATTTTCATGCACTTTAATATGCAGCTTAAATAATCTTACTAGAAACTACTGACAAGAATACGTGACGAATCAAGTATATCTTTCGAAAATACACGACTCTTTCGAAAGCGTCTGAAACTCCCACCATATTTTTGAAGAAATATCGCGTGTAATTTACAATTGATAGGTGAGATATTCGAATCCCAAAGGAATGTATCCCTCATATCCTTCGACGTGCACCGATGGATATCCACCTCATGGCCCTTCGCTCTTTGGCCCCATCGACTTAGTCCACGATATCGTCGCTTACACGGGATTCCATCATCGCGTTTCCACTTTTACGTGCGCGGCACTCAGGCCCGATATTTAATTAACGACGCTCCGGCGCGACTCGAGGACGATATATAAAAGGCGTCTCTCTGGAAATTTGCATCTCCACTCAAGTCACGTCGCGTATGTGGCTCTTACCCACACTCTCGCTTATGGTCACCACACGCACGCGTTAAGTCCCGACGGTTAATACTTAACGAACGATATCGTAAAATTCCGATCGCCGTTCGCCGGATCGAAATACGTCAGGTCAGTTTAAGTGGAAATACTCGTAATTTCGAAGATTAAAGAGGAAGAACGGCCGTCAAAAAGCAAACATAATTCATCCGACAAAATCGTGTATCTCCAAAAAATATATCGTTGACATATTTGTCTTACATATTATATTTTACATTATACGAAGTTATTAAATTGGGAGAAAAAATATTTCCTGTTTGCTTCTTTGTTCCTCTTTCTCTCTCTCTCTTTCTCTCTGCTGACATTATAGCATTCTTTTCTAATTTAATGAATTGTAGTGTACAAGATGAAAAATTAGACACATATTCAAAGACAATCGAAAGTATGTACAATCCTCGGCGCGAGGACCATTAAAATTTTATACGGCGTAGATGCATCGCCGTGTATTTTTACTTCACCATCTTCGCCTCATTCCCGGATGCTTGAGTAGCGCATTCGCTTTATAGACGTACAAACGAAGGGATCATAAAGTCACGCGGACGTCTCTCGCTCGCGCGAGGAACGTCAGAACGACATAATCGTAATGTCGGCGACA
Source organism: Aphaenogaster floridana (assembly GCA_003063835.1). Taxonomy (NCBI): domain Eukaryota; kingdom Metazoa; phylum Arthropoda; class Insecta; order Hymenoptera; family Formicidae; genus Aphaenogaster; species Aphaenogaster floridana. The sequence continues at coordinate 902,889 of NJRP01000041.1, read as the reverse complement.
CGTCGGATAATTATTCGGATATCCTCGAGAAGAATGCCCGAGGTATCTAGATACCTTTAATGGGGCAAGCTTTCAGCCGCTTATCTGGCCAAGGCTCACTCGGGCTTTTACTCGAGGCCCGCTCTCACCCGCGCAGATAAAATACACTCGTAACATATCCCCCTCTTCTGCCTTTCCCCGCCGCCGATATAATTAACCGCTATCGCCGCGAGAGCGAACGGCCCCCGTTTTTCTGTCTCTTGTTATTTTTTTTTCGCCGGATCGAAATTCCATTACGAGCCATTTATTTTATGCGTGCGTGATCGCCGTCCTTACGAGGAGAGAGAACGGACGCGGTCCCGATAAGAGACATCGGCTACGCCCTGGACTAACGTCGTTACGTTCGCGAATGAACGTTGCGAGAGGAGAAACGGTAAAGTTCTCGATGGAAGATACCCGGATCTAAAGCCCAAGGGTCCTCTCTTATGGGAATTGTCATCTCAGTTTGAAGGAACCCTTCACAAATGCAGCGTCACGTGCTCGATTTTTTTACTGGTTGCAAAATAAATAAGAAAACTTTTAATAGCACTTCTTAGAGTTCAATGGTTGAATTAATCTTATTATAAAACAAAGGTTTCTTAAGGTAGCTGGAAAAATTAAAAAAATATAACTCATAAAAAAATATAACTCATTTTCAGTTTACAGCTTTTGTCATAACTCCTCTAATTTGATGGTGTAATTATTTTGTTCTCCATTATGAAGAGTGAAGACAAGAAATGATTAATACAGATGAGGTTACGCGGTAATAACTAACAAAACGAAATAATAAAGTAAAACAATAATGATGGCAATGATCCATAATCAATTACAAATTCTAAATTGCAAAGTAATATTGTAGTACACAGAGATAAATTACGTAAATTATCTTAATGCCGTATCAATACAGCACCGGCCAAGTTATTACGTCAGGAATTTACTCCAATATTGTGTACATGTAAATTAATTAAAATGGATTGACAGGACGCGAGATTACTCGCTGGGCAGCTCGATTTCCACGCTCACCCCTGCTAATAAACCTTAATTAATGATCGCTATCTCAGATAATTTTCCTGGCGGGTCCCAATCGTGGGACTTCAACTTAAGTTAATCAACGCTCTTTTAGTAATAAAAATATGAAACCGCGATTTTTCCCCGAGAGAGAAGAAACGGCTTTTGTGCCGCATATACCTTCTCCGCGAGGAATTCCTCCAGGAAGGCAATGTTTCAAGTGGTCGTGTCAAAATGACAAGAGATAACGAGCTGACGGGAAATATGACGAGAGTGGACGACAGTAGCCACCGTGATATCGATTATTATAATTTAATATTTTCAGCCGGTCAAATGAATTCGAAGAGCGAAATCACTCGAGCATCGTCAATCCGTCTCCGAGAGTTAATCCCGCGAGAGCACGGTTAATCCCATAGGATTATGTAACGCCGCAGTGTTTAAGCGCCGGGCTCGTGAAACTCCTGTACGTTCGCCTAGATTTAGTAAATACCCCGTGGTTTCCCCGGTAGAGATTTTTATCCACTCGATCCGCGCGCACGTTGCAAGCCCATCGGCGCCTTTCCGCACTCAGTGAATTTATAGCTCATGTTAATAATCGATTAGTTAACATCTAAAACTTACACGTATGTATATACGTAGGAAACATTTTGCAATTTTTTAACATGTATTTTTGCGAACATATTTATTGCGCTACATGCGGATGCACACACTAGATACAATCTTGGCTAAGTACATGCAGCATTCTTAAATTCTGACACACATAAAGCTACACTGAGAGAAAAATTTATGATATTTGTGACTATAATGAAAAGTTAAATAATTATGGTTAGGTGCACCATTTTTATAGTTATTACTGCTATAATGTTAAAACCTGTCTCTTATACACATCTAGATGTGTATAAGAGACAGCAATTATGCAGCAATAACTATAAAAATGGTGCACCTAACTATAACTATTTAACAAACTATTTAACTTTTCATTATAGTCACAAATATCCTAAATTTTTCTCTCAGTGTAGCTGTTTGAGAACAAAAAGATGCCAAATTTTACCTAAATGAAACATAATTATTAATTAAATTTTAAAAACTCTTTGTATTAAATTATTGCTGCCTCATTATCAGTAGTCCTGGAGTAAAAGGATTCTTAATTATTTTCTTTGTCATTTCGGTAAACGAAGGAATCAATGCCCGCTTATGAAATGCGTCAGCGCTGTACCATGCTGCTGGCGATTGTATGTCGTCGTGCCAGCTTGAAAAATCGACGCGATAAGGGTGCGCACTGCGGGATCAGTCTTGTGAGTGGTCGCCTTATTTCCTAGAAACTTTCTCCGCGTGGAATTTAGTCGATAAGAATCATGCGAAGGATTGAAGGAAAAAGAAAAAGGTCTTTATTAAAGTTAAGCAGCTAGACACATCCAGTAGTTACGCCTAGAATATTCTAGATTATCAACCGAGTGCAATATCCGTAGCCATATTATATAGATATTATATTAAGATATTCATATGTGATTATTATGCGACTTTTATGCGCTGTTATGTCATCGTGACATAACCGTTTCATAACTGTAACGTAAGATACATGCCGAGGCATGTATCATTTCGGCCCGAACATTCATCAAAGTAATACTTCGTGGAAAGATGAATCTTTCCAGATGCACCTTTTATTTATTGTCTTGCAGTATCTACACTGTGTGCGCAAGCTGTTATTCCGCTTCCGGCGCCGATCGGGATGTTTCTGCCTGCATCGTAAGACCGGTCCTCCGCATGGAAGCTTCGATATCTCGCGACTACCTGTAAAAAGGGTATAGATACGATTACGGTTTACATACCCGCCACGCGAAAGGTCTCCGCCGCTCTTATCTTCCCTTAGCGAACTACTAGAAAGTACCAGAGGCAACGGCCCTTATCGACTTCCTGGAACTCGTTAATGTCCCGCGATACTAATTAACGAGACGCGCGGCCGTTTTGTCATTGCTCGCGCGTTTCCGGTGAAATTTGCGGCCTGACAAGTCGCCAATGCAACCGCGGCTTCCTCTGCGGAAAGGCGAATTAAAATCCAAACGCGACCATTATCTTTGTGTTAGATAAGGCGATCGCGAGATCCTTAATTGCTACGCGGCATCGATCGAGAAAAATCCGGGAAAAGCGAAGTGTCTTTTCCGCGGATCCGGTTCGTTGGAATCCAGCTGCACCACCGGTTTGCATGTCAATACCGAAAAGAACGCAGGTTGTGCAGTATAAGCGGAAGTGTTGTCGAAAAATCAATAATTCGAAGCGAGAAGCTAAAACATCATGTAAATTAGTTGTCGATCATTTCCGGAATACTCAAAAATAATTTCTTTTTACAGTAATTCATGTAATAATTCAGAAAGATAGATATGCTGCGTAATGTTAACTGCACTAACACAAAAAGATTATGTCAACATGTTGGATGATTAAGAAAGACAAATTGGCTTTCCACAGATAAGAGTAAATAAATTTAAATAATTTTAAAAAATCATTGATTATATATATCATATATAGAAGATATATTTATAAATTATAATTAATAATAAAATTACATACATAATTATTCATGCTAAGAATGTTGCAATTTCTAATAGATACTCGTTTTTTAATATATCTCTTCTAATTTTCATTTTTCGAACATGCCTTATCCTCCGATAATTATTCGCTATTCCACTTGCTTCGGTCTTGTAAGGTCTCCCCAGTTTCAGTGATCGCGAGTTGCCGAGATTCCGGAGTCAAGCTGGTTTTGGTCCACAGGAGGCACGTCTCAATATTTGGGAAGATATAATCGGCTTATAGTCTCGAGCCGGTAACTTAGGACCGGGCCCTACCTGCTCGCGTTCGCGTTCCACGTACGTGACACGTGAACGAGTCCGGATATCTTTTCGGGAGAATGAGTAACAGGAGGATTCGGAGGAGGAGATAACGGGAGCGAAAAGGAGGGAGAGAGAGAGAGAGGGAGAGAGAGGAAAAGATAATGAAGGAGAGAAGGGAGACAGAAAAAGAGAGATGATAGGAATGAGGCCCCCACGAACGTCGTATCGACTCGGTAAGGAACACAAGATTTCAATTACTTGGCTACCATTTCATCAAACCGGGACTTCAGCTCTCCCCCGTGCTGCCTGCAGGATCCATTGAGGAAGCCACCATGTCACCTCTAACGAACGACGAACGACGGACGAGACTGCATACCGGGCGACTTCGTCCTCCTTCTCCTCCCCTAGCTAACCCTTCTTCTTTGTTGGTTTTGGGGACCTCACGGAGAATATTCGGGGAACTCGTGAATTGATTTTTTCCTTTCCCGTGCCACACGCGCAATTTCCGCAATATAAAATGCTCCAAGCATTTAGCCAATTTTTTTTCCAATGTTAATGGGTTCAAAGACTTTTATTTTTAAGAGAGGAAAAGGAGAGAAAGAGAGAGACAGTTTAAGTTGTAAATATGCTAAAAAGCAAATCTAAATATATCATACTTTTTTATTAATCCTTTTATAGATAATTGAAAATAAATACTTTGTATTTATAAGTTTGGAATTTAATTTGTAAAAATTATTTAATATTTTATATAGTATCAGTCGAGCTTTTTAGTTGCGATCATAAACTGTATGGCTTCAATTAAGTTAAATGTCACGAAATTCGAACGGAGAATAAATCCACGGTAATTAACAAGTCATAGCGAAAAGCTAATGTGTCGACATATAACGGCAGATATTCCACGTAAAGTTCACTTTGCGAAATGACAACTATATCCGTATATATCCAGCTACATTTACTTTCAAATAGCTACATCTACTTTTAAATGGTTGCTGCGCCATGCTTTTAATTTGAAATATTTTAATTTCATAAACATTTTTCATTTACATTCTAATAAAGTAACGTAGATAATATGATAGTATTATAATACAAATCAAAAATGTGAATGCGGGAAAATTGAATTTCCCTGCCATCATTTAATTCGCGTTCACTGAATGTATCGAATTGAGTGTTAAATGAAATCGTTTCATTGATCTCGAAAAAGCTGGCGTCGTGAAGCGGAAGACATCTATATTTTAGATTCGAGTTCGCTTTCACACATTCCGAAGCTAAGAAATAAAATAACGTCGGTTCGTAACGTAACTTCTTCTCCTAGTTTTCGCAATCGTTCGTTAACGTGTTAAAATCGCTCCCGAGAAAAGAGGAGATGTTCATTACCTGATTCAAGAAGCTAACTCTCTTTTACTCCGCAACTTCTATTGCGTATAACCGAGGCGGTCGTAAACCCGCACGCCCGTTATCTAGCGGGTGAGTTCCGCGAGACATTATTATTACGCTCCAGTCCGAAACTGGGTGAAATTAAAGGAAAACAACGTCGGCCGTAGTTTAAACCATCGATAAGCCCGCGGGCCGAGCTTATTACTTTTCAATTAACGGCCGGCGCATTTGAAGCGTTTGTTTTTATCGACGGACATACCGTCGCGCCATTTTCCTATATCCTTTTTATCTTCGTTCTTTTACTGCAGTTAGGCAGTTCGGTAGAAGGAGGACGTAAGTTCGGACCGCGCCGTTCTGGAAGTTACATATGAAAGATCGCGTGAGAAAAAAGTCAATTGTATCTCTTTTATATAGGGTAAGGTTGCCGATATCGCACCGGCCCCTAAATCGCACCACTTTGCGTATAAATTCAACCACTGCACTTGTGGTGATATTTATGAAACTTATATGTAACTAACTTTTTGCGCGAAATTTCGTTGTTTCTTGCAATTATATTAACGTGACGTTTTGAAACACCACAAGTGCAGTGGTTGAATTTATACGCAAAGTGGTGCGATTTAGGAGCCGGTGCGATATCGGCAACCTTACCCTATATATGCAATCACATTTAAAAGAAAAATATTTGAAAAGAAACTTCGCGTATTTCGTGACTTCCGCGGCATAGGTATCATGATTTACCAGAGAGAATAGACATAAAAAACATTTTATTAACACACTAAAAATGAACTAAATTTCGAGTCCGGAAAATTGATTATCATTTGGCCATAGATTTGCTGCTGAGTATTCAATTCTTACAGCTCATTCGTGCGTTCTTGCGTTCGTGGATCGCGCCGGGATGTAACAACATTTATCGGGTCTGACGGGAATGTATGCGCCATTAAAATGTATCCTCCGATACATAATCGTCCATCGAATGAGATAAAATCAGCTCGTAAGCCGTAATAAAATCATAACGAGATTGTGCCGCGTGGGCGGGGTACATGGGCCTCAATTATTTCGACGAGACGCTTTGGAGTAGAGGGGTGGATTTTGGAGAAGAGAGAGAGAGGGTGGTGGGGGGGGGGCGAGTACCGTGGATTTAGAGCAACGCCATCGGGGGTTTTACGCTGGGTATTATTTTACAATTTTATAGGGAGAGACCGTGTTTCCGCGTTCTGAATTTTACAGAGGGCATATGTACCCCACCCCTTTACGCTCCTTCCATCCCCGTTACATTTTATGCGCTTCCTCGCGCGGCATAAGCTACCTCGGCATAATCTCCAGGAGGGAGAAATTGTTCGCCTATGTTAGATATCCAGTTCGCGAGTACGCGGCTAGTCGACGATTAATCGCGAACGTCGCGAATTAGCCGCGATCGAATTCGAATTCATTCCCTTCGCAAACGAACGCGAAATTAACCGCGCGATGCTTATTGTTACAGTTGCGTTTAGTGCAAACATACACATTGAAAACTCTTAAATATCGTAAAATTAATTTGTTAAAGTTATTGAGACAATTGACGTTGTCACTGCTGTTGATGATTTATAAGTTTTAATCATCGTCTCTCTCACATTATTAATGTACAAGTGAGATATATTAAACTATTAAATGTAATATGTTTAAAAAATATAATTTGACAATTTATCTTTATAACCAGATTTTATATATATAAGATAAAATTTCACTAATATTAACAAACATTGTTTTAGCCATTTGAAATTCTAAAAATGTAAACGATGAATTATGCTGATAAATATAATTCCCTATCTCACGTGAAATATAGGGATCGTTTAACGTGCGGAATAAGATGTGAATACGTAGCAATTCTCTGAACACTTGCTCTTAATTTACCGATTTGTTTGCCGAGTATCCGGTTGTGGTGAGGTCCGATGTCATTCTTATATGAATCAGTTGGGTAATATTCTCAACATTCTCGCAGAATATAATTGCTGGTGAAGATATTTAAGGCGTCGTTTTCCTTTTCGAGCACACATATATTCCCCCTTTTTCTCTGGGCCTCTCTCTCTCTCTTCTTTTGCTCTATCTCTTTCTTTCGTTCAGTCTCCGCCATAATAATTGCAACGATGAGAACGACGAATGCAGAGTCATTCTCCACGCTGTGGCACGTTTTATTGCGACGAAATAATCAGTTAATTTCGCGACGAACCACTCTCCCCTTTTCTTACAACGAGCTTTAAACGATACTTAGTCATCGTAATGCGCCAATAAACAAATGCGATGGTTATTTGTCCGCGTTCCTTGTCCGCCTTTAATTTAGCTGGTTAGTATGTGTTGTTCGCGTTAAACATTTATAAAAAGTTCCATTTAATATAAATTACTTACATCTAAATGATTGATATGTATTAAGTAAAATTATACGTTCTACTTATACGATTAATATGTATTAAGTAAGATCGTATCTATTATGCGCATTTATAAATTTTGCTGGTTTAACACAAATTGCATACAACTAAAATTTTATTAACTCTATTACTTATGCAACATGGACTGGAATTACGTCGAATAAAATTTCAATCATGATTTTGAATAAGTTTATTTTATAGCAGATAATAATACCAACTATAATATGGCTAAACAAAATATATTTAAAACCAGCACAGCTGCTAAAAATTAAATAATTCTATCGTTAAATATTATAAAAGATTCAATTATAAAACTACGATCCCGATGTATTTCTCGCAATGTCAACACAAATTCAGATGTCTCGGCACGTTTCGCCGGATCTAGAGGCCCATCGTGCCTCGTCCCCGCGCATTTCGCGAGCCGTCGACGCAGGAGAAAACGGCGCTCGCGAGACGGAAGGGCCTCTGCATGCCCTCGCTCTCCCGCGACGAATTTACTGGTCGGCCGAAATTCAACTGTCATTCCAAATAACTATTTACAGCTTGCCCGAGAAGCCAAGGCATTCTTGCATACGAGAGTACGCGCACGTCGGCTTCTGTCTGGTTATACCTGGCCCGGGCCTGGCGGAGAGGGGCCCGCGGAGTTCGGGCCCGCCTGCATTTCGCCTGCAGGGCGGTCTGCCCTCATTAGACACCACTCGCTCGCGCACAGACACGTACACGCGTCCCTCAGCGTGCAATCATCCTCCGAGATCTCCGTCATTCCCTCGAATGACTTTTCGCCTTTCGTGCTGCGCGGGCTTCGGGCCCGGGGTCCGGCGCACGCCCCCGGTGGGACCCGATGGCCGGGCCAAAATCTGTCCCTTTCGCCCCCTCGTCTCGTCGACGATTATATCCTGCGAGAATCATTATCTATAATCATTGCTTGAAAATCCTACACGTATGCACAAGTTCGTACGCAGTATACGAATGTCTATATCTCGAATCTTTTACTACGCAGAGAATGACGAATCTCCTAATCGTGATAACCTCCATTGCATAAGGTTTAGAAAATTTACTTTATTCGAACGTAACTCATACGTGGATGCATTCGTTTGCAGTACAATGGACATATTCCTTGAACATTAAGGGCCAATTTCACCAACCACGGTTAACTTAACCGGCCGGTTATTTCATTGGAATTGACCAATCGCATTTGTCGTTAAGCAAAATTAACAAATGCGATTGGTCAATTCCAATGGAATAACCGGCCGGTTAAGTTAACCGTGGTTGGTGAAATTGGCCCTAAGAAGTCAGTTGACTTGAGATCTACGAGACTCAAGGATTCGGGTACGGTTTCCTTCACCTCTAGTTTTCAATCGATAATTATGTGACACTAATTCTGGAAATTTACTACATATAGAGTTCCAAAGAAAATTGATGAGAGCGAACAAAGATGTTTCTTGCGATCAAAACGATTCACGATCGGACGCCAGAATCTGGCGTTACACGTTCCGACGTGGATGCAATAGGATCTCTCCCGCACGTTCTTTTTTAATTCGCCCTACCTTCCTTCGTAGGGCGCGTCTCTTCCCAGGTTGTCTCTCCGGTCGATCGTTCATTCGGATATTGCCAAATATCTCGGGCGGATAAGGCAACGGGGCTGTCTCCATGATGCTTTGTCCGGTGTCCACAATGGCGCACGACGGGAGAATAATAAGAAACCGGCGGATTCCCGATTGAAGCAGCGGAGGGAAAAGCGGGGAACAGAAAAGGAAAGAGAGAGAGAGAGAAGAGAGGAAGATGAAAGTTTTGGAGACTGCGAGAGACAAAAGGTAACAACTCTGAGATACAACCTATATTTGTATATTCCTACTTCATCTCCTATCCTCCTTCTCTTCTTTTATCCTCTATCTTTTCTTGTTACGATTTTTGGACTCCTCAAAATACGACCGAATAATAAGCCAGAGTATTTTCATTATCGACGATTAAAGAACAATTAAATTTTTTTTCTCGATTTAAATTTATTTAAGTTGATGGGGAAAATACATTCTCAGTGTTTGACGCAGTCTTGTATGTAACAGCCTATGTAAGTTACAAAGAACATACATTCTCCAGAACTACCGTACTTACGCAAAATCGCCGGCATACCTGTCAAGATGCATTGAATTCACGATCAAGCCGAGTGAATCCAACGGCACGTATCGACGTGGCAATCATAATATATGTACGAATGCTCAGTCTGTCGGAATCTAGCGTTAGTGACAAGAAACGCCTCTCTCGAACGCGCGATCAGGCCCCGCGGCTACCACTGACATGCATAATTGGAATCGTTCTTCGATGACGTCAGGTACTACGCTATGCCGATGTCACGAGTTTTTTATAATCACATCTGTAATCTTCTTCATATATTATACACATTTTTAGCATTCTTAACATGTATTCAGGAGATTAAAATAAATATTATAATTAACTATTTATCTGGAGATTAAATTAAAATAATTATTATTTGCTAGACATTTTCTTTAATACCGTACGTATGAAGTGTAATTTAAAACATTGTAATTTAAAACATTTGGACAATTAAATCTCCCAGTCTGTGCATACAATTTGACTTTCGTTAGGAAAACATAAAATCCATTTATCATTAATCTTTTTAAAATATATATATATACATTTATTTTTTTACTTCTATATTTCTTAACTTTAAGAAAATTTTTATGTAATAAAAATCGTATATAATTTCTTTATAAAACATTAGTCGCTAAAATTGATCTCAAACTTCAGATTTTGCTTGGGCTAAGTACAACCCCATTTATAATGCCGTGCGCTAATGAAAGATCAGATAATTATGCGTAATGTTCAAAGATTATATGTTCAAGTACGTGAGAGATGCATCCTCGAAATACACAATGACGGGTAAAACGTCTAATGTACGACAAGTTGTTGCCATTCTGAATGAATAGAAAGTACAGAAACTGACGTTATTATCTAGTCGTCAAGGATGTGATTAAAGCTATTATTAACTTCGTAATCACTTATGTATACATCGAGCTCTTCACAAATATGACGAACATTTCTGCTTCAAGCATTAACTTCTATAAAATGAAATCCTTTACGTTTTCCATGTTTATATTTGTCCATATTTGTTGACGCAATATATACCAACAAATTTTTTTAATACACTCAGTTATTTCATTTTTTAATATCAACCAGCAGGTCTTAAAATTATATTCTCTTTCGCGTAGTTTAGTACGTTTGCCTTAATAAATTCGCAAATGTACTCTTCGTTACAAAGCATCCGACTTTGATTAAAACAGTACAGAATCAACCGCGTAATGACTGTTTCAAATCTTGCAAAACCACGAAGGACGGGTTCCCACATTCGCGCGAATTCACGTCCCGCCGCGCCGAACCGCGTTCTCTATAAACCCAGCAGAAAATCGCAGCAAAAAACATCACAAAGCGACTTTGTAATACACGGGCGGTTCATTTCAGTTTGGCGAAACACACACCGCCGATCCCGACACACAGTCGATATTCCGCAGTTACGAGCGCGTAACCTCTGTTCGTAATAACTCTCTCGATCCCTCCCTTTTCTTCCCCTCTCTCTTGCCTTCCCTTTCTTTCTCTCTTTCTGCCTCTTCTCGCTCTCGTTCCTTTCGAAGGTCCGAGAGAACCTGCTGGTCGATCTGCCGATGCTTCTTCCTTGTGGATTCCCCCCCCCTCTCTCTCTCTCTCTCTCTCTCTCCCTCTCTCTCTCTCTCTCTCTCTCTGCTCGTCTACCGTTTACACGAGCAACACACCGTTCCAGTCCCTTACCGATCTTGTTGTTGCGATACCATCGCCGAACATACGTGGACACGTTTTGTCTTCTAATGATCCAAATAGAAATTATTCTGGGCCGCCTACGGAGCTCGACCCTCAACGATGTCATCTCCGATGCATTCAGAAATGCATTCCTTAATGCATGCTTGAGAATATTTGTCAGAGCAAGAGTTAACAAACTTTCTGATGTGGAAAAAATATATTTTTTCTGTTTATTTAAGCAGAATTAATTTAATTAAACAAGTTAGACAAATTAACTCCGTTTAATTAATATTCTGTTTAATAATATATGTAATTATGAACTAATTAAAAGCTACAGAGAGAATAAAAGAATAAAATAAACTCATTTATCAAAGAAAGGAAGTTATAAGCAAAATTTATATATGAGCATTTTAAAAGATAAAATGCTGCAAAAGTGATCAAAATTTTAATTCAATAGAACGATACATAAATAATTATTTGCACGAAACAGATTTTTTAACAAAAATTATATGTGTGTGCGTGTATAGGAAAAATTGCTGACGCACACAGATTCCGGACACAGAAAACTATAAGCAACAGAGAGAAATAGTTTCATTACATTCTCCGTATAATTTAATATCTCTCAACTCACATTGTCTCGGTAGTTCGGTATTCGAAATGACATTATCGTGTCAACTATTAATCCACTCGGGTGAGGATGCTTTCTCTCCGTACTTAACCGCAAGGAAATTCCAGCTGTCTAGTTCCGCGCAGCGGAAAGACAAATATCGGGTGCTTTTCGAAATTTACGAGAATTTCGAGAGTCGTTCTCATAAATCGGGGCGCTTCTCCTCGAGAGACAAAACAAGCCGGCGACACGTGAAAGAGCAAAAAGAACTAGCGAGAGAGAAACGATCCAGAGCCGCGTGGCGTCGAGAGGCGTCGAGACGCTAAAGTGGCGAGCTTCGCGGAGGGAGAAAGCCACGGTTTAACGGTTCGCGTTTTACGGGACAAGTGGAGGAGATGAGTCCAGAAACTCGACGAGAGGACCGAAAAAATCGTCGTAAATTTAAAGCAGCCCGTGAGCACGCGTGCCGTCCTGTCTGGCAATCGGAAGCAATTCAACATACGGACCTATGGGGCGATGGAAGGAGGACACCCACGGCTGTGAAGATACGTACTTTTTTTGGACCACACTGGTTGATAATTTACCTCACTACGCCTCGTTTCTTGTAAAAAGTTGTTAAGTGCTATAAATGAAATTCGAGGAAATAAGAATAAAATTTTCGCTCATTGTCGGAATTAATATCATCTCGTATCAACTGTGTGGAAAAAATCATAATAAATGAAGCTATAGACGCATAAAGCGGATATCATAGTAAAGTCTTGACATTACCATTGCCTGCACCCCGCATTTAAAGCGATTAAATATAGCATTATTATCACCCATCTCGAGCCGTCATGATCGTTTGTCTACTTCAATCCGAAAATGTACGAAATAATTTATGACGGCGCAGGGAAATCCGCAGAGAGCGTTGTAACTCCGCGCGTATAATCGCCGCGCTAACGTGTGCATCGGGGAGAACGTGTTGGGACATTTTTCAAATTTCACGCAGCGCTTATTTGCGGCGCATTGAAAATGCGAAGCGTCGACAAAAAAGGCGGAACTGCGAGCGAACTTGCAGTAAATTCAAAGCAGGCTGCGCGCACGCACACGACTCCCTTGTCGGTCCGCATCGGTAGCAATTTATAAATACGTCTCTCTGCGCCACGTGGCAGGAAGACGATCTGTATTACGAAAATCTGTCCGGTCTCTCCATCGGCGCCATTTCTCAGTGCGCGATACACCGCTGTCATAAATAATCGTATAATTCGTCCGAGTCCGGTCGAACGCATCGCTCGCTACTTTGTCCGGTATAATGTCTTCCGGTCTAATCGCGCGCTATTATTTTGATGTACGACATGAGAGCGCGACGAGGAAAGGTAGTGAGAGGGAGAAAGAGAGGAAGCCAGATCCCATTTCACGGAACACGAACCGCGATTGTATTCACGAAACAATGCGAATGTTATCGTAAATTACGAGCACTTGAAATACAACGGGGTAAGAGGCGAGGAGAAACGAGACGAGTGGTGCGGAAATAGAAAAAATCGCGGATGGTCGTAAAAGCGGTAACTGGAATGGCGATGTGTAATACACCATCGCACTGTGCATCGAAAATATAATAAAAAGGAATCGAGATACGCCAAAACTGAATCTACGAAAATGAACATTGTATGTGTGTTTGTGTGTGTGTGTGTTGTAGAATTTACTCTAATTAGATATATTTAATAAGTATCGAATGTGTGGTTTAATGTATTTTATCTTCATTAGAAGATTTCAGTACAAGATCACATTGACAACTTCATAAAATGCATAAAATTGTTGAATCTCGACAAAACGTTACATGTTATTACATAATAATGTGTTTCTTTCCATTTAAAACATTCGTACGAATTGTATCTTTTATTGGGAATTTAATTAGTAGAGTACTGTAAAAAAAAGAAAACGCCTTCGGACAAACCTAACGGCTGATGACGCGAAGGTCTCCGAACATATTCTAAGAATTATAACTAGTTTTCGGCGAAAACAGCGCCTCTCCTTTGATCTTATAAAGCGTCGCGCGAAACATTAAGAGGAGACTATTCGCATTCGGAGAAATCGAGCACATAACACGCGAAGTAAATACAGTAGGTGTATCGCTCTTTGTTCGGACTTAATTTCGTGGACTTAGCCGCTGGAGTAGCGCGCTCCCGTGAATATTCGTTATCGAAGCTCGATCTCTGATTTCGTTCATTTGTAAATGGTCTCCGTAAAGTATTCAAATAAACAGTGTCAAAATTAATTATCTAAAACATCTTCTTCCATATCCCGGAGTCCAGCTCTTTTCTATTAAATAGACTTTAAACATTTCTTGTTAAATAAAGTGAAGTTATTAAAGATAATATCAAAGAAATATTTTACAGTACTAGGATCCTAACTTATTCGACGCTACCTAATTTCAAAGCTGTCTTCTGTCGGAGATCCGGCAAATTTTTCGTATGATCGTGAAGCGCAACGAAAACGGCGGGACGATTTAAACGGCAGAAAGCGACATCCGTCAGGAGCCTCGACCCTCAACTGGACGGGGATGAATAGAGGTATAAATGTTTGGCGTGCTTCTGTACTGAGCTTTGTATCCGTGCACGCGCACGCCGCACGTGCGTGCAGCATCCGTACTCCATAGCTGGCGCGACAGCGTGTAACGGACGTACCCACACTAACGTATTGATCCACGCTCCTGTGTTGCACGACACATTGAGTGTACATGATCCCAATATTTGTATCATCCACGTGGACGTTGCGTTCCCTTCACACGGTAGGATCAACGGCAAGTGTGATTCATCCTCCTCGATCATCTGTAGGAATAACAGAATGAGCTCTTTAGCCATTCGGCAAATTCGTATAATAAATAAATTGAGAATAAGCTTGTCTTATTGAAATGCTAACGAGAACGGACACAATAAAGATATAATAAATTATTTTTAAGATATTATAAATTATCTTAAACTAACAAGTAATAGTATAAGTAATATATAAGTATAATAGTATAAGTAATATATAAGACAGATGATGTGTGTGTGTGTGTGTGTGTGTGTATGTGTGTGTGGATTGTACACTGAAAAAAAATGCTGTTGTTTCAATTAAATGTCTACGTCACGGGCTGCCACAAACATAAATAGTTCATTCAATTGTATTATGATTGGACCAAATATTTACATTATTAAAAGAATAATCTAGATATTTGGTCCAATCATAATACAATTGAATGAACTATTTATATTTATGGCAGCCCGTGACGTAGACGTTTAATTGAAGCAACAGCATTTTTTTTCTGTGTAATATTTTCTTTTTGCGCTAATTTCTATTTTAGTTATTGAACATCGCGACTTTTGCTAAAATTTATTACTTAATTATTCTTTTAATTTATTAATCTTGATAATATTATTATATATATGCTGCTGCTTTATTATGTACCTATATTTGTATAGAGTTAATACTATTAAAATAAATTAGTTAATTAATCATACTATTATATATAATACTATTATAATAACATTTAATGGTATAAGAAAGTAATCGATGTTTGCTAACATGATTCCTTTAATATGTCAACACTTTTGCAACCGCTGACGTAATTACGTCATTTTATATTTATAGGAACGCAGATGACTTTATGATTACAGCAGTTATCTAACAATTAATTGATTTCAAGTTCCTCAAAATAAGCGTTTAAACGGAATTTAAAAAAAGAAATAAAATTCACAAAAGAAAAATATATAAAAAGAGATATTTAACAAAGAGATATATATAAAAAAGATATTAAACTTTATTTTTATGTGAAAGTATTTCAATTTAAAAAAGTATATTTAATAAATTTTAGAAGCTTCTTTGAATTTTAATATTTCCATATTTAAAAATTTGAAATTTTTTCTGTTTGATTTATAACGTGCAAATTACTTTCAATTTCAAACAACCAGTAGTTACAAGCATGATATTATAAAGCCATTTTTTTTTTTTCATTCTCATTTTAATGCCAGAACCTTGCGACAACCAGCTATAGATTTTTGCAAATTGCACGTTGTTCCCAGCTTTAGGTCGCGCGCTAGAATTGCCGGCTGCAAAAGTGTTAATACGTTGTTACTAATATGTAATGACAATACTAATGTAAAATTAAAAAGAAAATAATACTGCAATAAATAAAGATTAATAAATATATGATTAAGTATAGAAGTCTCACCGCGTGAAACAAAGGCAATCATTTTGTTGCGGAATGTTCCGACGTGGGAATCGCAGATGTTACGCGATGCCTTCCACTAAGAAACGATTTCCGGGTAAGGAAAGTAATCTCATTGGATGATGGATTTTAATTCCACTAACCTTGGCCCAAGAAAACAATCCATGGCACCATGCATGATTTAATTACCATGCGCCCGTGATAACGTTACCAACAAAAATTATTTCGAACGCCGTATAGCATCGCGATAGCGTCTCGAGCGACAATCTTTTTTTCAAGCACTATTAAGGCACACTTAGTGAGTTGAAAATAAAATCGGAAATTCTTATATCATACTGTGCCGTTAGGAAGAAGAGAGAAATGGGAATCAAGCGATCAATCTCGGATAATCCACGCTTTAAATGTGCCACATTACATTTTTTTATTTCACTTCTCTCGTTGCGCCCGCGAACACAGAAATTTGTGCGAATATACGAGGAATTAGACCATCGTATCCATTTTTTGCCAGAGACAAGCGAAATAATTAGACTAAAACTTAATTTGCGTAATATGTTTTACTAACCGAATAACACCCGTTCGTTCATATACGCGAAAGATATATAATAATATTAAATGATAAGCTATAAGTTTCTTGTTACGTTAAGTAATATTGCTATAGGTATATCAGCATATAATAATATGCAGTATATTTTAATTGTCTCTCGTTCAAAAATCATTGACTTTAACGGCCGATTTTTAATGCAGTCCTGCTCAAGAAGCAAAGTTGACCGGAAACATCTTGCTTCATCCTCAGCTTCATCACGTTGGAAGAACGATACGTGGCGCGCGATATTTTAGGGCGCCGAAGGGACGGTACGGTGACGTTCGTTCAACCGCTATAAAGAGCGAGTTTTTATTATTATTACCGGCGATTAAATAACTTAAGTGCTGTGTAATTACGCTAACATACTGGCGATTTTTGTGTAATATTCCGTCGGCCGGCCGACGTATTTTTTGAAGAAATTACACATGAGATCTCGAGCCGGGCCGGCCGTAGTTCGCGTCCGCGCGTATAAAGTACACGCGAGACAAGGGGCATAACTGTCAGATGCATTCTAATGACGATGACGATTACACGGTTTGATGCGACCAGAAGTGATGCGCGTGTAGCGCGTAACGCACGCTATCACCGTTTACGCACGTCGATATACAATCCGATCTCGGGACGGGCCGAAGTCATCGTTGCGGAAGAATCGTTAAAGAAATCATTTTACGTTACGTTTTATTTTGTCTTGCATACTTGGCTAACCAAGGTTGGGAAAGTTACTTTATAAAAGTAACGAGTTACTTTTCAGAATCGATAACTTGTAACTGTAACGAGTTACTTTTCAGAATCGATAACTTGTAACTGTAACTAGTTACAGTTACAGTTTTTTCATTGAAAATGTAACTAGTTACAGTTACAAGTTATCGATTCTGAAAAGTAACTCGTTACTTTTATAAAGTAACTTTCCCAACCTTGTGGCTAACGCTATCTTTTTCATCTAATTAGTAACATCTGCTCGAACGCATGAGTAATCTGGAGGCACGCAAATAAATACATGAAATAACTGCTGTAGATTGCTTCATATCCCTGTGCATTATATAACGTTACTAGGGCACTTAATTGGTTAAAATATCACTTTAAATACCCAATTAATATTAAAGAGAGTAGATACCATCGCACATGCTAATTATTGAATAAATCATTTTATATTTTTTGCGTTAGATAGAACTTAGCGGACTTTATCTCCGTAATAAGTAGACTTATATATTTTTCTTGTTAATTAATTAAATAGTTGTGTCATATGGCTGAACAGGATCCATAATGAATCAAAATGAGACAAAGCATTTTTTGCGATTATCTTATCAATTGTCGTAAAAACTTGTGCACTTGTATCTAGGCTTGAATTTCTTTCGACCTTTCTTTTTACATTGCAATGTTGGATAGTCATAACTAAATAAAACGAACCTGTGCACTGATATTATTGTTAAATAATTATACATATAAAAAAATAAGCAGTTGAATAAGAAGTGACGTATAGTTATTTGAATCAGTTTTGAAGAAAGTTCTTACAAAGTTACTATTGAGATTGAAAAAAACTCTTTAGAGGTTCTTAGAAAATCCATAGCGCTTTTAAATTGTTGGCTTACATAAATCATTGCTCGCAATGCTGCCATCGGTCGTGCTGCGCACAAGTGCTACCTAAGTATCTTAAAGTTCAATTTGCGAGTAAACCTTCTTCCCGCACGCGAACTTTTGACTTCATTTAAGTTGTTTCATTTTCACTACAACCAAGTTGTTCCTCGAAATTTGCTCCGAATGCTTTGCCGTTCGCTACCGTGTAGTCCTTAACTTCGCCGTGCATTCGAGGCGAAATCTACGCACGCTTCTGTAATTTCGTAAATTGATGTTTTCGATACTCGAACTCCGAATAAACAGGATAACTTAGTAATCAAATCCAATAATAATGAAATATGAATTAGAGATCATCGAATCAAGGGCGAAATTTGTATTTGCGACATTTACACCGCCGTTTTTACTTTAAAATTTTAAAATATAATGGTTAAAAAAGCGAAGAATCTTTATATTGTCATATTTAATTGTCTCGAAATACGCTGGTTTCCGGAATTTATGATCAAATATGCAGACTTTACGTGACACGTAAAATTCAGGAACATAAATCGTGCTGTTTACGAAATGGATTGCTATATATAGCGAAGCATAATAAATTGTAATAAAACCTACAAATATAAGACTGGGTCTACAATAGGTGTAGTAAGCTATAAGCCCTAAGAAATTGACCAATCACAGTCGAATGTGAGGAGAATAATCGTCTGTGATTGGTCAATTCTTAGGGCTTAAAGCTTACTACACCCTATTGTAGACCCAGACTAATGATACTTTAATCTACGGAGGTTCTAAAATCCGAATTCTGTTCATAAAATTTCATACACTCTCTTGAATATTCTATATTCTTCGTCGAATTTCCTTCAAAAGCGTTATTATACGCAATAAATATTTATTATCCATTTATTCTTTATTATCATTTATTTAAAAGCTAATCTTTATCTTTTTTAATTTCAAGAGAGTTGGCCTTTTTAAAACATCTAATATTAATATCAATCTCAAATTCAACTTTTTCAATGTCCAGATAGCCTCCAAATTTATCACAATATATCATCGAGCGAAGTATCAGCATTTATAAAAAAGTCAAATATGCCATAAATAAAAAATTAATCGTCGAACTACAAATAGGCACCTCGAGCGGTGGTTCCGCATTTATTCGAGGTGTTTCTTTCCGAGCGTGGAGGATAAAACTCGTTCTCTATCTGCGCGTCGAGCGGTCAAACCGATCCAAAGACATGATATCTTTGATGGTAGTTGGAAGAGCATGCCGACATATAACGTGAGAAATGAGCGGCTGCAAAAAGAGCGACTACCCCAGTAATCCCCGCTACCGTTGCTGTCGCGTCTGACTATGTTCAATAACTTGCTCGATTACCTCTCATAATACTAGCAACACTAATGCGTAGCGTTCGATCGTTTAATCGTTTAAAAATTTTAGGTGGAGAAGAAAATCTTCACCATTTTTATCTGCTGTAAAAATAGACTAGTCTGCAGGAGCTGTGTCCTGCAATCCGCATTTATTGTAAGACAAGTCTTTACGCGTAAAGCGACTTGCGGATTTATCAAGCGGAATGTTACGACGGCAATTTCTGGAAGATAAATTACGTCTGCATACGCTCCGTGGATTTCTACTTGCGATGCCGCATCGCTACAAGATTTCGCGGTCTGCCTGCATGTATTCGCAACGTCGAACCTTGCTTCCGATGCGCAAACAAACACATCTGTCGGTTACATAAATCAGTTTGTACCACGGTAATTGGCACGTGTTTGATTAACTTCCAGCTTAGTAAAAATGTACCACAGGGTAAACTGGTTGGATGAATCCTTTACACGCTTCTAACGCAATTATGTTGATCCTATTAAGATTAAATGTTAATTTCGAATTTTATTTCTTTAAAATAATTAGGCACTATGCCACAATCATAGAATGTTCGTTTGAAAAGGACCAAAACCAATGATCGAAACGTTGTGATTTTCTAATAAATTTGGCCAGTTGTGTCGATATATTACTAATAAACGTTCTTGTTAACTATTCACTGGCGAAGAATAGTTTTTATTGCTTGTCTTTAAAATAATATTTTTTACTTAGTGTATTTTTACACACAAAATACACATATTTGCGCGCGAGTAAAATATTTTTTTATTTCTTTGGCTGCGGTATTTATTTTTAGTTTGTTTCTAGCAAATTATATTATTGTTAAATATTAACTCACTCTCCTTTTAATATAATTAAAATATAAAATTTTATTTAGCAAGTTAAAGATGCAATATTAAAAATTATAATTATAAAAGGCTTTTGTCATACGTACATGTTTTTCACACAAGTCTATTGTTTGCACACAAAATATTTTAATTTTAAATTTGCTAATTCAATTTTCAACAAAATTACTAATAAAAATTACATTTTAACATGAAATATGGCGATTTAAATCACGTTACAGTATTTTCACCTTGATCCAGATTAGAGCTCGACAAAACGAATGCATCTGTTTATCCGTTTCTTAAACTACCTCGACCCGATCGTTTGCGGAATTTATAGCGAATCGCCGATGGTCGGGATGCGAATCGATTCGGACGCGAACCTTGTCCTAAACTACGACGCAAACGGGATCTTGCATTTCCGCTCGTTCTCAAACGATCTCAATGAGCTATCGAGAGACAATAGCTGAGAAAGAAAATTTCTTTGATCACTTAATAAATAAGGTAAAAGATTAATAAATAAGGTAAAATAAGAAAAAATAAAATAAAACGTAGTAAAAGTGATAACAAGTATATCTTATTGTACAAAATAAGCCTTCGACCGTTTACTTTACTAAGATTTGATTAGAAAATTAACTTCTAGTAAAATCAAATCTTGAATATTGTAATTTGCACAATTAAAAAGAAAGTATACACAACAGTTATAGCAGCCGTAAAATACGGATATTACATAGCCATATAATTTCACATTAAAATATTGCTATCGGTATTAATAAAGTTATTACTAAATAATATAATCCCGATTTAAGCAGAATGAATATACGAGTTAATTTTTGTTCATTCTAGACGTGGCGGATTCCGAAATAATACGACAGTCGGCGACGTCTAATTTCCCGGCTTCGCGTATGTGAGATTGTGTACGGGATTACTGTCCGCTCGTAAAACACCGCGAGATTTCCTGTGATCCGTTCCTGCCACCGTATAACAACTAACGGGAGAGACACAGCGTGGGTAAAAGCCTACCGTTACCTTGAGCTACCTTGAGCTCGATCTTGCCCTTCCGCATCAATTTTCGTCGTCCAAAGACTCAAAGCCGTGAAATGGTAAAATCATGACATAAATGATTTTAACTATCGTATCGTTCTTAGATCAAGAATCTTTGTAAGAGTAGAAGCAATTTTTACTTTAGCTTAAACAAATTTTTTTTAACGGTTTGTCGTATATGTAACATATGGATATCTTAATTCGTTAAATAGCTAAATAAGATTGTAAAAAGCAAGCAACAATATTTTACTGTTGAATACACGTATCATATATACGAGATAGTAATTCAGGTTTACAATAGGCTCACGCAATGCATCGTCCTTTATTCCGATCTTGCAAGATCTTTCGGAACGTTTGATTCTCAACGTAAAGCGCACAGTCATTCAGGACGAGAGTCGACAGCGCGGCTTTTATATTATTGTCACTCGATGTAACCCCGTGTCGGGTATTGCGTGAACCGGCGCGGCGGGCCCGGACGATTAAGCAATAAACTATTTTATCTTCGATCTACGCAGCGCCGGATAAGGATTCCGCACAAACAGTCCGCCGGCATCAGCTGACGGACGATGGTCCACCTTGGCGGACGATGGTCCGTAGCGGACGGGTTCGCCGAGGCCGTGACGCGCTCGTCGTGGGGCCCACTCGGGCCCCGCTCGTGCCCCGCTTGTCGTGGGGCCCGACTCAGGCCCGGCTCGGTCGATCGGTTTCCCAGCGCCGGTGATTGCACGCAACCTGGACCCTACGCCAAGCCCCGGGTCCAATCGCTTAGTGTAATCCAGTCGGTAAAGTGTAAGTGGTTCACCTTGATAGGGCCTCCTTTACCTCGGGGCCCTCCACCTCCTCTTCCCCCAACCCCTCCGAGATCCCACCGTTGCTACCTTCTTCCATCGGGTCCTCTTCCCCCAACCTGTGGCCATCACCTTCTTTCTCCCCTGTCCCTCATTCTCCAGCTCTTCCTCTCGTGTCCTTCTCGCACCCGGAGGGCCCCGGCAGGGCTGTGCGTTTCCTTCTTGTGACCCGAGGGCACCACGGGCTGGCCCGCCCATTTGTAGCGCCCATGTCTGCGACCAGCCGCCCGCGGAGCGATACATGATTCGCGTGTGTGCGTACATATGGGAATATGTGTGCCGGCTAGGTCGCACCGCTGAATAAATCCTCGAAGTTTTTGGTCGGTTACAGTATTCGGCATATTCGGTTAAATGTGAGTTCGATTAATTGCTCAGATAATAGAAAAGCTGTGAATCTTTGTTAGAAATAAGATGTTAAGAGCAAATATCATCATTAATTTTTGAAAGATTGAAATTGCAAATTTTAGAATGTTTAGAGTTAGTGATGTTATTTCGAAGTTTCTGAATTTCGGTTTCTTGAACTTCAAAGATAAGACTTTTAAATTCTCTATTCTTTATCTTCAGATCTTAAGATCTTACTATCGTAAGTTCCTCAACTTGTCACTTTTTCACAAATCTTAAGATCGATTTTAAAGTAAGTTTTCTCGAACCTTTTCTTCTAGTAACATACATTTCTTAGGATCTTCAAGAGTTATCAAAATTTTGATCCTTTGAATCTTTATATTCTTAGATATCTTGCTTCGCGACCAACATTATCACTCATCCGAAACTAGCCGAAAGCTCAAATTTTCAGAGATTATCAAAGATTCGTCACGTTATGTTAGTCACAAGTTATGTTAGTTAATAAAATAATTTCACAAGATTCATAATCAATTTTGGCGTCTTTAAAACATGTTCGTCCTTCTGCCATTAGAGAGATGACCAAGCGACATGTACGCATGGCAGTGTGCGTAAACGTGCGTTATAAATGCGCATTCATACATGCCGCCTATAACTTTCTCGGGCTGATGCAGCCAGCAAGAGAAAGAGAATGAGAGAGAGAGAGAGAGAGAGAGAGAGAGAACGAAAGGAACGTGAGACAGAGAGAGACCAAGAATGCAAAATGTCGTGCGCACACGCCCTGCCGTAATTGCAGTTTGCGTTTCTCACGCGAGGATCTTCGACGTGATCTTCGGCTTCGTACGAAGCTGCCGCTGTAGGAGAAGACGATAATACCCGACGTGCGATAAAACCATTCGATTTATGTCGCGCGATTGAGACGACGATCTTGACGGATTTCGGCAAAGAACGAATCCAGCTTCTTTCAGAATAATATCGGCAATAAGCAGCGTTCTCCGTCGATGGTTACAGAATTAATATTTAATTGTATAATTGTAGTACGATAAAAATTAAGATTGGGACTAATGTAATAATTTGTATTGTACCAATTAATACATATTATATTCATTTTCGACTTAAATAAATAATTGATGTTTCTCTCGGTAACGTTGCTAATATTCTACAGGCACACGGCAATCTCAATTCCCGCGTGAAATCGCGATATTGAATCAATGAATTATCGCAATAAATGTTGTCCATATCGATCGATACTCGACATTAAGTTATGCGAATAATGTCGTGTTAAAATGCATCGCTCACACGTACTCTTAAAGGTGAACTCACATTAATCAAGCAAACAATTCAAAATTCAAACTTCTGAAGAAAAGGAGAGGAGAATGAATATATTAAATTAAAATTTTTACAATAATAATTAAGATAAGATCGTGATGTGTATAATACAATTTAAATCGAGAAAAGGCCAAGGAACGGTCATAGCGGATTTTAGTGCTCAAATAATATTAATGTGTGATTTTTCTATAAACTGCGCGCCGTTACTATCGATCTTGAAACACAATTCTCGAATATCACAATATTAAGTTGATAATCAATTTAATGATACTGATGCTAACAAGCATTTATAAGATTCCCCCTCCCCATCCCAATTCGAAAAACTGTAAAGAATTTTAGTTTATAGAAAAATCACACATTAATATTATTTGAGCACTAAGATCCGCCATGACCGTTTCTTGGCCTTTTCTCGATTTAAATTGTGTTAAAATTTTTATTTAATTATCTTAAATTATATGTAACTTTTTCCAGTTGGATTAATAGTTGGATACGCTATCTGTGATATTTAATATTTTAAGTTAATATATTATGAAATTGAGTAATATATTAATTTTATAACATCTTTGTTGCGCTCGATTATTGGCCCTTTTCCTACTTTGTTTAGTTATAAACAAGCTTGAATTATTAATTGTTAATATATTATATTAAGTATTTAATTCATACTGTATATATAATATATATTATATATATATAATAAAAAAGAGAGAGTATATAAATCGTTATTAATGATGATTTGATTACGTCTATATGGTGCTTCATGAGTACGATTATAGTTACTCTAACTCAAGTGCAGAAAGTTAAGAATTGAATACCTGCAGCGGAACTGCATTGCATGCACTAAGTAATCCACTTTTGATGATACCTACATTTAAGCAGAAACTCGCTCGTGCAAAGCGTTCTCTTTAGACGATTCATCCAGCATGATAATCAAGGATGAATCGCACAAACTCGCACTAAGCGAATCGTAATGTATCGTAACGAGAACAAAGCAAACCTTACGCTTGCAGTGAAACTGTGACAACAAGCCAGTTGCGCTTTAAATACATTTGCTCGCTGTCTATGGTTTCCACGAAGAGAAGAGACTGATGTCAAAGATTCGTCACGTTACGTTAGTCGCGAAATGACACCGCGAAAGACCGGAATCGTAAGGCCGTTGATCAATCCGAGAGGAACAAACCGATCGGTCTTGACGAGTCCGCTTGACAATGGCGGAAGAAAATGGAGAAACAAGGAGACAGCTATTGCGGTAGATTGCGTGATACGTGCGCGGAAGCGAGAGAGATCGATGGCCATTATAAAAGTTTTAATCGCACCGCCGCGACAAAAAGCGTTTCCGCCGTCTTCTCTCTGGAGTAGCCGAGGTGTGCCCGATGGCGGACGTGCGGGGTTACCGCGGAGGCCAGGCTGATAGGTAGGTAAGTAACGCCTGGTTTGAGCCGCTAGAGATTAATGGACGCGTTTTTCGCAGCGGAAGTAAAACGCCGCTTCGCAGGGACGTCAATCCGTCCATCGGCCGCGACTGATCCTGAGATCGAGCGTGTCGCTGATTGTGCGCGTCGGAATTTTGTCGATTATGGTCAGCCATCTGCTGCTTGGTTTGTCGGATTGACTTCATTGCGTTAAATAAAATGACGCGGACTGAGATAGATTAGCTCGCGAAATCGAAATGTTCGAAAAGAAGACGAAGCAAGTTGCCTCGCTCAGAATTCTAATAATGATTTAAATCCACAGGAAAATTTTTTTTTTTCAGAAAAAAACTGGTCATCTTTAGTTTTTTAAATTCTTGAATTTACTTTCCTTGAAAGTTATGTTTTTCTTAATAATAGGCTTCCACGTATCACAGCATACACTTCTTAGCAGAAGTTTAAATTATTAAATTCTAATTTAAACTTTCTCACACGACGTTTTAACTTTATCAAATAGTACAATTGATTAAATTAGAATTAGTTTGGACGTTTTACCAGTTCATTGCAAAGTTTTACCAGTTTAATCTATTGGAACGCTCGATATATTATTAGAAACCACTTTATATGCAGTCTTATACCCACTTGTTGACGATAGACAAGTCGGATATCTGAACATGACGTTAACTCGACCGTTGGTTGGCTGGAGACTGCATAGATGGTGAAGAAAGATACGGAGGCGGCAGAAAGGGCAAATGGAGTGCTAAACTATGCTCAAACTAATTACCGAAGTTTTGGAACGGGCAGTAAAACCATTATACAAACGATATTTACAGAGTCGGACCATCCGTCGTTCTGACCTCGCTTCTCTCCTCCCTTTTCTCGTGTTTCTTCACACGAGTTCGCGACTGACGTGACTCTTTTTGCATGACGGCGAACGGCGCAAAAGCACGACGATAAAGAAATAATTGGTCCCCGCGGGAACATAATGGAACGGGGATATAAATTGATTTCGATTGCATTACGTCGTTGAATTCTCGCCAACCAAAGTTTGTTTCGAAAAAGTAATGTTTGTTACTAAAACATCAGATAGCTTAAAAAAATAATAGAAAATTTGTTACGAGCAGTAGAACTTTATACTTAAAATAAATAGTTCTTAATTAGCAATTGCGGTAATTATATACATTTTTGTATTAACACCAATTTGCACACAAATGATTTAATGTGGCAGAAATAATTCTCTCTTTACAATGTTTGAACTTTTTATATATTATTGAAATGCTGTTATATACAATATAAACAGATTAGGAAAACCATTGTTATTTATTTAGCGTTTATTCATCCATGATCTCGTTAGAAGAGTCGAAATTTAAAAAATGTAAAGTTTCTTCTTTAGCATGAAAAGAACTTGATAGTTCGCAAACAACGTATGTCGATGGATTAGCGCGGTGAGTCCTCGCCGTGTTTCATCCTTAGGAAGCGAGTTGGAGCTCGAAACTAAATGTCGCTTTGGATTGAATTATTTCATGCCATCGTCGTCGTCTTTCCGAACGGACGTATCGGAAGCCACCGATGGCAGCAAAGGAGAATGATGATGAGGAGGAGAAGGAGAAGCAAAAGGACGAGAAATAAAAGGAGGACCACTCGACGGTCAATACCTCCGGCTACTGCATACGCATTTATTATAATCCACGAAATCCCGAGAAGAAGATTCTGCGAGTTACCCTCCGCGCTGCGGACAGGATTGAAGCGGCTGATAGAGGAGAGAGGTGAGAGGAGGCAAGAGGGGCCGAGGGAAGGGTTCTCTTCCGAAGAGAAAATATATCGTCGAAACAAAAGCAAGATGAGGTTCCCGCCGTATGAGCAAAGGTAGAGAGCGGAGCCGACGAGGGAAGAGTTGAAGAGAGGATAAAGAAGATAAGACGGGGGGGGAGAGGAGAAACCCTGGTCGAGGAGGTAGCCTCCTTCTCTATGGTAACCTCAATTTTTGAGCATAACTCATGCGCGAGCGAGCCGCGTTTAAATCTTCTGTCCGAATAATAAGAGGAGCGCATTTACTTTGAGGCTACTGCGGTGACAACCAATCCGGAGTCCGTCGAGGAAGGAATATAGGAGTGAGAAGAGGATAGGAAGAGTAGAAGGAGAAGGAAGAGGAGGAGGTAGTGGTGGAAAGGGTACATTTGGCAAGGCCGAAGGAATCGTTATTCTTCACCGGGTTGCCAACTCGCGAGATAGTTCTTTGATTTCACCGATCCTGAGGACAGCCGGACCGGTCGTTTCAACGTTGGTCGCGTAGCCGAATCTAGATGCTCGTGTCTGAATGCGCTTCCCGGGCGTCTGTATGGTAGCTGAGTCCACTTTTCTGGAAGATCAAGATTTCTGTGCCGCTAGTTTGTAGGTATCAACTTTATGACTAAGAAAGTTTTCCAAGCCTATTCATAAATTATTCATGAGTGCAGATACCTTCTACTTGCTGCTCTCCGAAAATCTTCTGAATGAAGCCCTAACTGGAGATACCATTTAACGAATACGTTATTCGCTTTAAAATATTCGTACCGCTAACTTTTCCTCGTTTTCATATTTTTCAAAACATGAAACACGAATAACGTCTTCCTTGCGACTCTCGCAATTTTTCAAATGTCCATTAATGTGCTAATCCTCATTAGCCCCATATCTCCATTAGCCTCCGTCAAACAGAACTCGTGCGGCTCCCAGTTTACGCTTTACAGGACATTAACATAACGCGTCCCGAGCACTCTATCGAGAGCTGACGTCAATTAATACAAAATCGTTCGCCGAGAGCTCGCATGAAATGGATTCCGTCTGGAACTCGAATTACCGGTTCTCCTAGTGGCGCAACAAAATAACAATCGAATCGCGCGTGTCTCGTTTTATGTATATATATCTATATATATATACACATATATCCATCGTAATAGCATTACTATTCCTCCTCCTCTGACGAGGACGACTTCCTCTCGCGGAGGCGCGCGGACAGAGCAATACAATGTCGGCGAGTCGGTCGTCC
The DNA here is from genome assembly GCA_003063835.1 of Aphaenogaster floridana. Lineage (NCBI taxonomy): Eukaryota > Metazoa > Arthropoda > Insecta > Hymenoptera > Formicidae > Aphaenogaster > Aphaenogaster floridana. The sequence continues at coordinate 874,341 of NJRP01000041.1, read as the reverse complement.
ATTAGGAATATCGATGCATACGCGCACATATCAATGTCTTTCGGCGAAAGTGCACGTCCGTTGCGCGTTAAGTAACGAGATAATCAAGCGGCCTCGATTGCACGTCCGGTCCGCGAGCCCGAGTACTTATCTCGTTACGCGCGCAAAGTATTTAAAGACGATGCATGCAAGCCGCTCCTATGCAACGAATCTAATTAAGGTCGAACTAAAGCGCGCGAACGTAGAGCGGAGCACACGCACATATACGGAGTATTGAGAGATTCTTGAGATCGCGTGTGATGCTTCTCTCTCAAGCGATGATTTATAACGATGATGATTAATATCTGATGCATGCATCTATTATATACATATATCTTATCAAATATAAATATATATGAGGCGCTCTCTATCAAAAAGGCCACCACCCCTGCCCACTTCAATTTTTGAGATAAAATGCTTTATAAGGGCTTAAAATTTTCGTTGAAATAACTATTTTTCGATGCCGTATGGCCTTTTTGAAAATTCAAAATGGCGGACTCAGAATCGCGACTAGAATGGAAAAAGCCATTGAAAAAATTAATGATAGAATGAATAAACGTGCACTTTATATAAGGAGCAATGATATTATAGACTGATGTTGGCATTTGCTAAATTGTGAATATTCTAATCTAACAAATAAATGCAAGCGATACTAACAAGTCGATTTTAATTCTAATATTCAACTTTATTCAGAAATGAATTTCTTCTCAAGATCAAGTTATCGCTCTGGCATAAAGTTATATATATAGAGGATTGTGGTAGAAACAAAAATTTTGCTTGCAGGTTGCTATCAAAGTAATATTACAGAAAATCCGAATTTTTCCGTTTTAGTCGCGATTTTGGATCCACCATTTTGAATTTTCAAAAAGGCCATACGGCATCGAAAAATGGTTATTTCAACGAAAATTTTAAGCCCTTTTAGAGCATTTTATCTCAAAAATTGAAGTGAGCAGGGGTGGTGGCCTTTTTTACAGAGAACGCCCCATATATATATATTATTAAATATTACTAATTTTACGGATAAGACAAAAAAAGATCTTACATGGCAACTGTGACACGTAACAATTGCTCGAAACCGATTTGATATTTGAAATATATTGTTAAGCAAAGAAATCTAAAAGACAAGTATTTTTTTTTTATACGTGCTTATTTTGAAGTTTAAAAGATGAAATAATTCTTCAAAACTAATAATGCTTATATTTGATTATAAGCAATTAATGTCGAAACGTTAAAATATATGTAAAAAAATGTTTTAGACAAAACTTTTATGATATTTTATGTACTTTGTTAATAAATTGATATTATACATATATATACGCTTCGTCGTTACATATGTGGTTTATATTATTTTAGAATCACCGAAAGTGCTAAGAAACGCCGACAAACTGAAATAAACGTCTTGTTTTTATTTTCGAGATTATTTGTTTAAGGTAGTTCTTTTCCAACTATGCTAGTCAAAATTAGACTTGATCGATAAAGTTCAATAGACGATGAATTCTTTTATATGAAATTCAAGAACAGATTTTTGAACACTATTGCTTCTCTTAGAATATTAAAAACCGACAAAATAAAAAGAGTTACAGAAAATAAAATAGTATTCTGAATTGCGTAGTGTTCGCAGAACGTAAATATCACTGCAGCGCGACACCAAATTTTTCTAAGTGCGACGTTACCACATCCGCAAAGCATGATCGCGCACGAAAAAGCTAACCTAACCAAATATTTTTGGATTCATCATACTCTGATACCGTACGGTCAGCGTCGTTGAAATTTAAACATGTACTTCTTTAAACATTCAACTACTTTTGCTCGATTTTTTGTTTTAATCCTTATTATAGATTTTTTGCTACTGACAAATACATGTCCAAGTTTTTTACCTCAGCAGCCAATGGCGATAAGCAAAATGTTAAAAACAGTTAATTTTAAGTGATTATATCTCGGAAACTATACGGTAAATCAAACCCAAATTTTACACACATACGTACACGGAAAAAAAAAGAATATTTATGCCAACCAGATTCTGGTTGGCTCGCACAGAAATCTGTTTGTGTCAACCAGATTTCTGTGCAAGTCGACCAGAATCTGGTTGGCATAAACATTCTTTTTTTTCCGTGTATTAATATCTAAATTAGTTTTGCTGCAAGTTTAAAGAAAATCTGTAACTTTATCATTTTTGACCTAACCACCTTAAATTGTAAAGATGGTTAGTACTTGTCTACAGAGAGTTATTATCTTTTCATCAGCATCCTGTTAAATTAGTCGGGAAACACGATTGCACGAGACACTCCGTATGTACGTGCACTTGCGATACGGTAATTATTCAGGGAGCATGTTAAGCGTCCGACGTACGTAGTCGCAAAATGTTGCGTAATGCATCATGAGAGCATAGCAAATACCGAGCTCTCTAACCCGGCGATCGAATCGAAATTAATCGACGCGCGAAACCGGTTGCGCAATCCTATCGCCTCCCGTGAAAGTGAGACGAATCGAGATTTACGGGGAAACCGATAACCCGCCGCTCCTCGCACTTTTCTCATCCCGATGTCTTTACGCAAAGTAGAACGCGCTGATCGGCACTTACTGATATTTACCAAGAAGCCCGATTACGTTGCCTGAGCGCGTCTACGAATGCCGGTTCTACGCACGAGAAATATCCTTTGATGGCTCGACATTAAGCGTACTTAATTCTCAAACAGAAAACTTTGTGGTACGCAGAGCGATTGAAGTATTTCTATGGAAAATATCAGCGTGGTTGCTGCGTTCTCGCGATATCGCGACATCTCTCAGATTATTTCAGATATAGATTTCCATTCCATAAAAGAGAAAAGTGAAAAATGCACTCCATCAACAATGTAGTGCTTACACTCCGAACATCGGAGCCCGTCATCGGTCAGCTTTTGCGTCGTAGCTTTCGCGATATTCGGTCACCGTGGTACGATATCGAGGCATGGCACACGCGAGGCGCGGGAACGGGCCCGCGGGCATCGCGTTTCGGTTCCGAAAAGCGCGACCTAAACGAAAGGCCGGCGGACTTTTTAATTTCCCGCAAAATGGAGTCCTTCTCGCTCCACGCCCATCCCTTGTCCCGCGCAGTGATAAAGCAAATAGAGCCGCTCCCGTCGCGCCGCAATAAACCCCATCGTCCCGTCCGCCCCCCCCCCTTCACCCACCCACCCCCACCCCCCTCCCCCATTCCACCCCGTCCACTCCCGAAATCGCACAATTTAAATAAATTTACATCCGTTTGTACGCGAATAAATTTCACTTCGTTCTTGGCGCCTCTTCCTCTCTTTCTCTTTCTCTCGCTTCTCTCCGCCCTTCTCCGCTCGCCGCCCGGCTCCTTGCCCTTTACTCGGGCGCGCGGAAATCATTTCGGCCCAGTCCCTGTCCCTGCGGTTTCTCCATTGCCACCGTGCCGATGAATAATCAAAAAGGGGCGTCTTCCGCGGCCGACCGCCGCGGCCGGTTGATAGCTGGCTGCCCGACGAACGTCGTGCATACTGCTCGCCGATAAACGAATGCATATTTCGCCGGGTGAGTTTGTCGCGGTCGCGTTCGCGCACCTCGGCAACCTTGACTCTCGTCTTGCTTCGCGAGAGGAGAGAAGGAGGAGGAGGAGGAGGAGGAGGAAACTAGGGAGTACCGACCCTCCCGTGCCGTGGAAGCGGCATCGAAAAACAGGGGTGATGGCGCCCCTCCGTCCTGAGATTTTTAAATACCGGATTGTGATTAATTTGCCGGGGAATAATTGAAAGAAACCGTCGGATCGGCGCGTTCGAGCGGCGATCATACTTCTTTCTTTTCGCGAGTCGCAATCGAGGGAAAACAGCGGCGTAACTGCCCGCGCCTGTTAGTCCGCTTGATCACATTCTGATCAAGCGCTCGTTTTGCGCTTATCGCGATACTTGACAAGTCACGTTTTAATTACGTACCCGTTTATCCTCGATTAGCCGCCTCTCGGCGTGAAAAAATCTTTCGCTCGTCGTTTTAAGCTAGTGACTTGCACGACGGCGCATAATGGAGAGGATTTCATACCTTGTGCACGATCTTATGCTGTTCTATTTGCGATTCCGACGCTCCGCCGATAGGATTCTCTCGCGGGGCCATTGTTCTGTACGGTGAATCTCAAAACGGCTTCTTGCCGAGCCTCCCCGCAAAAAATACGAACGTCACACGTGTTTGTACACGGGATGTCAAAGAACGTATAGGGTCTATTTAGAACGTAATCTCCGCAGGGAGGAATTATAAAGAATCCTCATTTTTCGAGGAGCAGCCCTCCCTGTCCGATAATTGTGTCTATATAGTAATAATGGGAGTGCGCGCGAGCGCCTGGGAGCATGACGGATTCGAAAGGAAACGAAAAGGAGAAGGAAAAAGGGGATGTCGAGTCCCTCAAGCTACAGACGCGAGACTATCAGCCGCGTCGCGCTTCGCGACAGCCGCGATAAGAAACGTCGGTGGAAAAGCCGAGGCCTCAAAAGGAAGGAGACAACGGCGTATTCTATCTCGCAGACGCATTGTCGGCCGGCATGCGTACGCCAGGCACGCGTGTGCACACGCACGCACGTCCCAACACGCGAATAATACGGCCGCCCGGAGTCAATGGCGTCCGGGGATGAAATACGACGCGTAGACGCGAAATAGCGTTCGCTCTTTCTGTTAACCCTATCGCGCGGGCCGCGGAGGCGCATCCGGGGCATGTAATAAAGTCGACAATAATACGCGAGCCGCGGATATTTAGTGCTAGCTGTAAATCTCGGGGCAAATCGACGCCGTCACCGCCGTCGCCGCCGCCGCAGTCTGCATGCGTTACTGCCGACAGCGAGCCGCGTGTGCGATCGATGACAAAATATGTGTCAATTTTGTTTAGATAATTCGAGCACACTCAACTTAAAAAATATAGGGTAACTCCGGTATATACGCCGCACCTAAGAAAAACTTAATTTATCAAGTACTATTTACTATGTTTAAGGCAAATGAATTATACCAATAAAAACTTTATATTGTCTACTACTATAAAAAAATTTAGAAATATGAAATATTTATTCTTTGTATTTAACAAAAA
>NJRP01000041.1:853826-864261 GCA_003063835.1 Aphaenogaster floridana | reverse complement strand
TATCACTATAAGTTTGATATTTTTATTTTTATTGCAAGAAAGTAACTGCAAAGTAACGACTCGTTATTTTTTAGGTAACTATAACTGTAACGAGTTACTTTTCAGAATTGATAACTTGTAACTGTAACTAGTTACATTTTCTATGAAAAAACTGTAACTGTAACTAGATACTTTTATAAAGTAACTTTCCCAACCCTGATTGATTGTTATAGTCATCTGTAACCAGCCCCTGACATTTTAGTGGCGCTCTGTTGGTTACTGCACTGCAAATCCAAGCGTGTTATTTTAGCTGAAACTCTTCTAACACATTTCTTGCAGTTTTAAATCGTGTCATTTAACACGATTGAAAGTATTAATTTTTAATTTGATACGTGTTAAATGACATAACCTAAACCGGCAAGAAAGATGTGAAAAGAGCTTCAGTCAAATGTGTTGTTTTTAGATGTTTTTAGATGTTTATGCGTGTAAAAATAACACGCTTGGATTTGCAGTGTGCTGTTCGACGCTATCAAATTTTTTTAAAACCTTTGTAAAAAATAAATACCATTCAATATAAAATTTTAAATGACAAATAACTAGATAATAACGTAAAATAAAAAGTACACAATTTATACTACATGAGTCTTATTTAATCATATTACAACATATCACAACATCATTTATGATAATAAAAATTCCCCTGTGGCATAAACGGGAAGTCATATAGAGATTGCTAAGCAGACAACGTGTTAATACGTAAGTTTGTGAAGTTTCGCGATGAACCTTTTCAGTCAAGTGATTCGAGATCCCAAGTCAGTTGTTTAAGCCACGCGAATTCTTTAATTGAGTTTTTTGTCTTTCTTGGAAGTTATAAGAGTAATATAGACAGAGAAAAAAAGCATTGTTTATAGTTAGCTATTCGCGCCAAACAACGTCGACGAAACATGAATAGCGCGTTAAAAATTAGCTTCAAACCGGTATATGCCGCGCTTCGGACAAAAGTCAGCATAACATCGCGGACTTGCTGGATATTTCGATGAATGGCAGATTAAATTACGCAAACCACACGAGGGGGAGAGAGAGAGGAAACTCTGCTATCAGCCGCATTATCCGTCGCTGATGCGTACGTGTCCGCGGAATTCGTGTCAAAGGCGCGGCATGTTTAAAAGCGACCGACATATTTGTTCCATTAGCGATGCCATTCGGCATTAAATACACTGGATTTCATGCATTATGCAAACGTCGGCCGTTCCATAAACAAATATTATATATCGATCCATTAAAACAATTTATTGTCGAGCACGTTGTTTCGATTGACGCGCGTTATTTAACAAAACGTGTTCCCCGTCCGTTTAAACGAGCTCCCGTTTGATTATGAACGGAGCAGTAATCATCGCTTTCAGATAAGCTCAGAGGCAAGTATCGTTGGTCAGCGCCTGAATTCTGTTGAGAGTCATCGATCATCGTTACCAGCAGAAAGGCCAATTTATACGATTCACTCGTATTCTCGTTAACTAGATCCATGACCTCGTGGGAAATAATTCGCAATTGCTAATTTGCAAATTGTTTTTCACCAGAGATAACTATAGTCTTATCACAACTCAGCAGATACATTTTATCGATTTTTAAACTCAAGTGGATTTAAAAAACAATATTCTTTTTAGAAAATACAGCTATTTATATCCCTAAAGATTTGCATTACTATAAAAACTTGTTTTTGAAAAAATTAGTGTTGATCAGGTTTCTACATTAAATGCTGATAAATAAAACAAATGGACCGCGCGTAATCGTGTACTGTTTTTCTCGAAAATATTTTCTGACTTGACATTCGTTCGATTTCAATTTATTTGTTCATGCAAAAGAAATATCAGATGAAAATGAATAATAAGTACAAAATAAGATCGATAAGATCTGAAATCAAAAGATTATGATTTTTTTAGTTTTAAATGTATCGTAGTAAAATATTTTACAACTAGGTATACTTCGCAACTAGACACGCATTTAGTGAATACGATCGTTTCGATTTAGTCGACCTGGGTTGTTAGACGATGCCTACAGAACTCACCTAAGCTTAAGGCTGCCGCCAGACTATCCGCGTTTTACACGAATATTCGTGATTCGAGCATCATTCATCCTTGTTTATCATTTGATAAACAACAAGGATGACATGATTCTATTCACAAATATTCGCGTAAAACGCGCATAGTCTGGCGCCAACCTAAGAGAAACTCTGCTATTCGCAAGCAGCTGCTCATTATTTCATGTGTTTAGAACGTATGCGTTCGGCGCAAGAGGAGTCTAATGCTACCTTTCAATCAGGCTACTCTTACAGTATAATCATAGTAGCGCACATATGGTATAAATAGCCGAAGTTAATGGCAGTCGTCGAACTAGCGAGAGCAAATAATCAGAAGAATTTTAGGTCTCGATAGCAAGGTAATCCGCTTCTACCGCATTAAGTTTTAATGATAGATTTCCTGTTCAATTTGGAATCTTCCAGGAAACTGTCGAAGCATTAATGTGAAATTCATGCGAAATCAGCGTCTAAAGATAAAAATTCGCTTTGCGAACTAAGTTACAGGACACATAGATATATTAACCCTTAAGGCCCAGGCATCGATTCCGTTTGAGTAAAATTTACGATCAACGATCACAATAGTGGCTTGTTTAGCGGGAACACCATTGTTTTACGAATTGAGATAGAAAATCTAGCTCCATATAAAACGGATCAAGAGTATTATATCGACAGAAACACTACTTTATCAATACAAAACATTTGGGAAGAACTCAAAGTGAATGTACATAATTATGTACACTTGGCCTTAAAGGGTTAAAGATATATTTTTGAATTTATCTCTCAATTGGAACGTACTTTTATTAAATTGTTTTTATTTTTACAGGAGAAACAAAATTAAAATCCCGAAATAAGCATCGAAAAAAACTGCTAGAAATTTATAGCGGTGACTTCTCATTACTTGCTCTTCAAACTATTCCCTGAACATGGGTGATTTTATGGCAACTAAAACGCTATGTGTACACTTTGCGAATACGTATGTAGTTTTGGTGCGGATAAATCGGACCTTCATTAAATTACAGCGCGCGACGCGTTTTGCTCGTCGCTACGCGAATTTCATGGTTCGACGTCGTTTAATAACGAGTCACCAATTCCGTCGCCGCTGTCGTCGGGATACGTCGGGGTACGTCGTTAGGGGATGAGATAGTATTCGAGGGCGCGCAGTTCACGAACATCTCCTCGCTCGCCGGGGGATGCGTTCCTTTGCCGGGGCGTTTTCCGGAGCCAGGACGGCGCGCATTAGCATTTCCGTTACCGTTACCTTCCTCGTGGGTACCGTCCACGGAAATTTCCGTCGTGAAGCCGGCAATGGAGTCGCGAATATATACGTATATCGCACGAGCTGCAGCGTCCGCAACGTAGAAACACCGGACGCTCGGCGTCGACCGATGCACTTTAATGTTCACCACCAAGAGATGGATGTTAACTTAAAAAGTTACGACACCTCATCCTATTCCGAGCACGGTAGAGAGTTTCCACTATAATATAAATTCCGCGATAATTCCGCGTGCGAGCAAGTGTGCGATTTTGTAAACATTTAATTAAATTTTAATTCAGTCGATTTGAGGGTCAATTCGACGAAACGAGGATGCGTAATAAAAGCGAATGCGAAACGCTAACGTAAATAATGTATCTCTATATCTCTTACGAAAGCTAACAAGGCTCGACCCTCCAAACCAGGAAGCAAGCGAGGACTTAGAGAAGTCCGGTGTTTCCTAACGGTTCCCGGCCGTCCTATCCAACATCTGTACGGAATCGGCGAATTATTATTAAATACCGTCAAAACACTGAATTTATTTCGACGTGGTGTCTTATTGATGTGGGGGACGAGGACGGTGCACGGGGCCCATAGGCCGGGCACCACGGGAGGCGGCCCCGGGCCCTCACCGGCCGCTACAAGGACCATAAATTTCATCGGATCCAATACCATGCCTGTAACTCGTTAAGCGTTTAACCCCGTCCAGGCATGGCCTATCGCCGCGATATTATTTTGATACCGTCCGCCAGATATCAATCAGGCCATTGTTGCCGCCGCGAGCCGATCGATCGATCGATCGCACGGCCGTTCGATCCACGCGCGCCGAACGTTGCACGCGCGGCGTTGTTTTATTTCCGAGCGTATTACCCGAATAAAAATAACGGATTACGCAGTGTCGAGTAACGGGTTAGCGAAAAAAAAATTCTCGAAATCCTATTCGGGCCGGCGAGATATCCCGCTTGCATTCGGCTTGCATTCCATCGCCGTCCGCCGAATCGAGATACCGAGCTTTGAGTATTTCACGGCTGATTGATAGCAGAATTTCTATTACGCCCGTTGAAATATGACGCGATAAAAAGCGAAATGAAATTGCGGCATTATGAATTGTATATCACGCTGGAGTATTCAACTGAGCTTTCTTCCAAAAGGCACCATGTTCATTCACTTTGACGGAAACAGGAAAAGATGTATGTGATAGTGTTCTTTTGTGTATGTGTGTGGGAATTTGTTAAAATAAATTCGAGTAACGCATGGCATCAAATGCCGTTTCCAGACAAAATGTGTACTTGACGTCAAAAGGTACCAAATTACATTCTACACCCTTTGACTGTAAAGGGGAAAAAAGTAATATCATGTTTGTCTTATTTAACAGCATTTTTGTGATTCAGTTCGTTTTTAAATAAATATCCCTATCTAGTTTTTTAATATACAATAAGTCTAGTATTCCAATAAATTTCTAATATGATATATTTCTATATTAATGTCTTTTTAAGTAGTAAATATTCTAATTTTATCACAAAAATTTATTTAGTAAAGTGGCAACTTAATCATTGAACTAATTATTTGAAATTTAATATAAATGAATGCAGATATTGAACATGTGGTGAAGGGTAAAAGACAATGAAAATGTGTTCGACAGGAACAAGAAATGTGCCCCTTGGTGTTTCTGAATAATCGAAAACGCTAAGTGCACGTCCGTGTTACATTCGGACATCTTAAACATGTATATGGTATAGATACGTAAATTGTTGAGCAAACAGTTTGAAAATGGCCACTTCCGAGAAATATTTAATCTTGAATCTCTTAATAGCGAATTCTTTAATTATTTATATAGGTATATCTTAATATTTTTAGATTATTTTTATCAAGAAGTTACTTTTGATGATATACCACTATTTATTTGTAATTTTTTTAACACACATATACATATATAGTTCTATGTATATAGCTTTTCGTTTTTTTCTTTTGCCACTTTCCTCGGTATTCTTCTTGCAGTTAGAAAAAAATGTAGATAAAACATTATTGCAATAAAAAATTAATAATGTAACAAGAATTTAAGAGAAATTTCTAACTGTCGAGAATAAATAAATATGTGTTTTATGTAAGCAATGAATTTGCAAAAGAAAAATTTTATTTTACGATCTAATTTTGAGTATCTTTCATAAATAGATTTTGTAACAATATTTTTTTATACATATATTTTGTACATACATTTCGATCTCCTTTAAGCATACACGTGCGATAATATATGACTCTCATCATCTCTTCCTTGTTTTAATATTCTCATTATTACTCATGCTTCCAATAAAGCATACTCAATCAAACATGAATATGCAATAAGAACAACAGAGATATTTGCAAATATCGAGGATACGCCATTTGCGTATTGATATAAGTTAAATATTTTCGTTAATATAAATGTATAATAGCTGTTTATGCGATGTGACTTCAATGTGGACCATTAACGCCGTCGAATTGATAAAGCGCCGATGAAATATAAAGTCCCAATCGGTATCGATATGCAGATGCATTCGATGCAACAGGCATCAGGTGGAAAAAGGAGGAGAGACGCGCGCATAGTTTGCTTTGCATACTTATGAATTATGAAGACGAGGCGGACGTATAGTCGTCTAGTAGAACTCTATGGTCACTTTAATCCGGCTTTGTGTCACTCGTTGCAACGACATATCGAAAACATTCATGAGTCGCACCGTTGCATCCTGCTCATCGATAATATTCATATGGTGTCATGGCGCCGGTAACAACTCTAGTGTAGGACGATCGGCTAATCCTTTTCAATTTTAATGTGGATTAAACACCTTCCTGCATTAGTATGATTCACGATTGAGCAGGTTGACAATCCGAGAATGTAAAGTTGCACAGTTTAGATGACCGTAAAGAGAAGTTCCTATTATTTGTTTTATTCTATTTCATTATATTTTAACGTATAAAAATTCCTAGTTCTTATGATCATAGAAATATAATTTTTTCAGTGTTAAAATCTTAACAATTCTAATGCTATTTGAAGCTCTACAAATTTTTTACACAAGTTTCGAAAAGTTAATTTAAAAAATCTTAATTTTAGAATTAATTTAAGTATAGATATTTATAAGTTTTATTGTAAATTGACATTAATTTCTAACTTAGATTTCTCAACAGTCAATTGACGAATTCGTCCTTTCGTAAATATTTATAATCGTGTGTATATAGCAACAGGATTATTAATAATAAAAATCCCAAATCAGCCAAAAGCTTATACGGAAAATATATAAACGAACAAACGCAAATTGAATAATATAATTGCGCGCAACGTCCCTTTGCATTCTCGATTACGTTCTTTTAAGCGCAGAAAAAAAGTACGAACAATCCCTCACGAAGATCCCTCGAATGTCCGCTGAATGTTTAGTTCGAAGCCGTGCGTTCATTCTCGGCAATTTTTCTCTCTTCCCTTCTCCGCGGCGTCTATTTTTTTTCTTTCTCTGTCAATGACCCGTGCGGGTCAGCATGCCGCTCTTTCTTTTCTCCGGGGTGTCCCGCGTTCCTCCGGCATCCTCGTCCTCCGCCTCTTCCTCATCCGGGGCGAATCGCGGTACGTGAAAGACGCACGCTGCGAGCGTGTGGCCGACCGTAGAATAATAATAACTCGCCGATAATGACCGGACGGACGGAGTCGCCGCGCGCGCTGCACCGCCCGGCTTGGCCGGTGCAACATGCGACACGACCGTGCAGATGCAATCTGCGCCCCTTTCTGTCCCCCTCCCTTTCGGTCGGCCGGGCCCGTGCGCTCTTTCTCGGGGCGCAGAACCGGCGCTATCGGAGAAAAATCGGCGCGTATGACGAATGAAGTTCGCCCGCACACACGGTGATGCAATCGGCGGTGATGTATATGGGCTTGCTGATGGCGCTGATACTATGGCGACCGTGTCGATGTGAAATAAACTTCGAGATAAGCATTGAAATCTGAATTTCAGAGCGTCCTCCCTGCATGTCGGTGCGCCGTCATAAATTCAGATCGTTCGAAGCAGCAGTGGGCGTCTGCACGTAAACAACTACATTTTTTCGTATTGCTGGTTCCGGAGGCTACCGTGTCTCTTAATAGTCTGTGTTTTAGTTACTATATTTAAATGAATTATATATATTAATATGTAATTTATAATGAATTTTTATTTATAATTTAATAAATAAATATAAAATTCTGCAAAATCAGCTCCATGCGTAAAAAAAGCACTAAATTAAGTTTAATTCGGCGTATGTCAATCAAAGATTTTATTTTGAAAACAGCACAACTGTTATAATATAATTATTATAACATAATAACATAATGATATAATGTCAATCAAAGATCTTATTTTGAAAACAGCACCACTGTTATAATATAATTATTATAACATAATAACATAATAATATAATTATATTATAACATCTATATTATTCGACACTCTGACTGTTAACTATACTTTAAATATTACATCATGACGACTCTCATGAAATTTAAGTTTCTACTCTTCAATATCATTACGTATGTACTTTTAATTATAATTATTCTCATATCCGTTGATTTGATCTTATTATTTTCGTTTTTTTTTTCAGTTTATATATTTTTGTCGGTCCTTTGAAAAGCTTGCGTTTATTACTTTGCGTTTTAGCGTTTCGTTTTTATGTTCAGATTTTATTGATTTAGTTCTTTTTACATTGAAAATGGTTTAACGTGAGACCGAAACGTCTGTTTATCTTTATTTTTACGGATTATCAATAAATCAACACGACACTAATACTGTTGCGGCTCTAAGCCCGATTTTTTATTAGTGATTTTATAATCATTTGAGCCTTTCTACTTTATTATATTATAACAGTTGCGCTGTTTTCAAAATAAGATCTTTGATTGACATACGCCAATCTAAGCTTAATTTATAGTGATTCCTTTACATCACAAAGCTGATTCTACAGAATATAAAAATTAAGACAGAAGATCCATTATAATTACTGTCTAGAAAAAAGATACAAATTAAATTAAAAACTAGAATAAACACCTAGAGGACAACGACTATTTGTCCATTGCTATGAATTTATAGTGAAAGATTATATCGGAAAAGAAGATCCTAGAATTAATCATCTTTTCTTCTTTCTTTTCTTTTAGAAACGAAAGTTTACGTGTTGTACATATCGATATGAATTTTTGCAAAATAAGTTCCTCGCGTAACTTGTCCGACGCATGGAATGGACGATCGATCATGCACGGCGCATTTCTCTTGCTGTGTCACTTTCCACGGCTCAACATTGAAATATTAATCTTCCTACGGTGCTTTCTTGCTTTCCCTTTGTACTCCCGCCCCTGATAACAAGGGCACGAGACACATTTTTTCGTCGAACGCGGACGTTTTCATCACGGAACGGTAAACTGCGGTGGCCGCATAGATCGATACATGATCATACGTTAACATTATCCGTGGGTGTGGGTACACATGGCCAGTGTTTTCCGATATCTAGATGAAATTATCTAGACTGTCATCTAGATGCGAATTTTTCATCAGCATTTTCATGTAGATGAAAATTAAATGAAAACTTCGCATTTAGATGACAATCTAGATGACAACCGGAAAACACTGCACATGGCTATCTGTAACACGCGTGTACTTAGGTTTCTTTAATTTTTAACGATCACGGATGACGGACTGTATCGTCTGGTCTGGGAGAACGTGTGTGTACCGCAAATAATAGCGGCCTTTGACTCGGCCAGCCACCCACGCGCTCTAATGACAGTTCCATTATCGAGACGACAGTTTGCTTCTTTGTCCGTAAACTTGCGAGCAATCGTTGCAGAACGTACGTCATGCTGTCTATCGACATCCAGACAATTGCCTCTATTAGACGGCGGACACTCGCGAAATCAATTCTTCCGAGGAATGTCTTCCCTCAAGATTCGCATAAGTTCTCGGTACAATAGCTCCTGATTTATATGTTGATAATATATTGGGGATATAAAATTTATCGAGCAAATGCATTGTAAATAATATGAACAATCTTTTGAGAGAAAAAAACAGAGAAAAAAAACGAAATCAATTTTCTTATAAAAATTAGAAAAAGTGTTATACATTTATTATACACCAGAAAAAAAATTATATATATATATATATCATCTTGTTTCTCTAAAAACTTAATTAATGCTACAGTTTAAGCCTCATTTTCCTATTATTAATGTTTTAAATTATGACGTCTTGCGTTACAAAATACAAAATACAAATAAGTTATTGATCGCTTTCACGAAATAAATTTTTTAATCTAAACATTGCACCTAGAAACATAATCAGAAACATAATAGGAATATTATCTTACTTAAGAAATAATTTTTTTTTAATGCAGAGTGAAATTGTACAAAGAATAATATAATAGAAAAATTGACGAAAAACCCTGCATCATTATAAGATGGTTGGAAATTGGAATTCAACAAATAAAAAAGATATTTAGTGGAGAGAAATCAAATTCAATAATACTCGGACTTAAGGATAGCGTTCAAGAGATCATCCAGGAAAATTAAGATTTCATTAAGGTGCGTTCGTCATGCTGTTATTCATGGCGTTGCACGGCGAGGTGATGCGACGCACAGCATCGAGTGTCAGGTATGTCGCGTATGCAACGACGTTGGTCTTGCAAACAACGCGGTTTCACGAGAGCGCCAATTAGCTAACGACGAAAGTTTCGAGACATCGTCGGAAAGCTAATCAAGAGCCCGTAGATACCGTAATCACCGATGATACCGCGGCAAGACGTCGTCGGTGCCGTCGGCGTTGCGCTGCATTAAGTAGCGAGACTGAAAAAAAGCGGCAAATCGTAATCCCGAAATAACGTTCTTCGCTGTAACACAATATATAGATTCCACCATTTCCCCACGAACCAAGCCATAAAATTTTTTTGTGTCCTCGATTATTTCGAAGATGTAACGGTTATCATATTTACGTGATTTCTATATTAATATCCTGATTGAATTATATGAATAACTTGCCTCTCACATCTCTTAGAATAATCTCTTTAAGACTGATAAGCCATGTACAAAAAGTAGCTTCATTCAGAATTGTTTAATATTTATGGATATACACACACACACACACACACACACACACACACAC
>NJRP01000041.1:828717-841823 GCA_003063835.1 Aphaenogaster floridana | reverse complement strand
TATAGTAAAAAAAAGAGTGTAATATATATATATAATTCTGTCTCTTATACACATCTAGATGTGTATAAGAGACAGCTTCTTCGTAAGCACCCAATGTTTAATTTTAATAAATTCTAATTATTGCGTCTGTTTTCTTTATGGTGCATATAGACATGTTACAACTGTCATCACAATTTTCAACTCTTATTAAACATGGAATATATTCGCATCACAACAGAAGATGTATTAAGCCAAAACATTATATTTTGAAAAAACTGTCGAGAAAGTAGCTGCATTTAATTTTCAAATTAAGTTTTATAAAAATCAGTCTTTGCTAAAGTATAAATGCTAAAAAGTATAAATATAGTTTCCAAATTATTTTAAAAATATGATTGAAAAAATCTTTCTAAACAATTCGCACTCATAATAAAAATGTGAAAATTTGTGTGGGCGAGCATGCAAGCGCGCGCGCATTTAAATATATTTGGCGTTTCCGGAAGGAACAAAAATATCCAAATTGTTTGAAGATTTTAAAACTGTCTTAATTGCAAGGGCAAAAGATGGCATCGATGCATTTTACAGCTTACTGATGGTCTTGTAACGATTAGTCTGGCCGCTCCAATGCATCGCGCATAATCCGTGCACTGTTACATCCAGGCCCGAATAAACAGCAAAAATATATTCTGTTTGGAGAAATATTTTCCACTTTCTTACGTTTACGAATACGTAAATAATAACTAAATAATTGTTAATTGTTTCTAAGGGACATGCATCAAAAGATGATAACATTACGGTACACGAAGCTGCTTGTACCATGATCTGTCCGCTCGAATGTCGCCGCATGAATGATAGCTTTACGATTGTACAAACAAAATGATAATCCGAAAAAACTATCACAAAAGCTACTTGTCAACCAATTTGTCATCTTAAAACGTTAAAAAATTTCGATAATACCACAAGAATACTTCATCTCGATATCAAGACGTGATTATTAAAAAATATTTCTTTATAATAACATTCTTTTCTTTAAAATATTACGATAAATTTACTACAACACATGTCTTATGAATAAAATATTATCCAACGATAATTTATATCGTTATCGTTATCGTTTTTATCATTTATTTTTATTGTTTTTATTATATTTTTTATTTTTTTAAATATTCTCTAAGTTTATTCTTACTATTATTATTCTTATTATGCGCATTATATTACATATATATTCATGTATCTTTTATAATTAATTATATATAGTAAAAAAAAGAGTGTAATATATATATATATATATAGAAAGAGAGAGAGAGAGAGAGAGAGAGAGAGAGAGAGAGAGAGAGAAAGTATCTTATAATATTAGTAATAATATACTTTTAAACAGTGAATAATACAGTGAATAATACGAATAATAAGTGAATAATAACAGTGAATAATACACGTCAAAAACTTTTAACGATTTCAGACTAATCTCGTTCCTGAGACCGAGCGTCGCGCGTTACGAGAAAACAGCTATGAAGTGAGAAGTAGCAACAGCAATATGCATAAACATTCATATATTTCAATTTCAAGCCCAAAACTAGAAATCCTGGACAGCATTGGTCTAGATAGATAGTCTAGATTTCTATCGCGTGGAAATACTTGGCTGTCCCGATTAGGAGAAGAAAAATTAAGAAATTTGAAGATTGTTGAATAATTTTGGAATTCTTATATTGCCGTTCGTCTATTTTGGAAAGATTTAGCTGATCGATGTTATCTCTCGTTTAAATAGGTATACATATATATGTGTACATATATGGATATCTCATATTTGTGAAAAATCCTTTAAATTCTCGAATATTTCGGAAAAATTTAAATTATTCCCTGTAGCAATTTATATTATTTTCATCATCGTAGTAATAATTAACATGTCTTATTATAAAAATCAAATAAAAATCCTACATGTACTTTGACTTTAAACGTCTATGGGAAAAAAGTTGCTCCATCGCCGATAAAATCATGAGAGTAACAGCGACCGATCGGGTCCACGATGAACGCTGCTCAGGATCGGCAGTACAACTTTTCCCTGATCGATGATGACGTACGGCACGAAGAGTAGCGAAGGTAAGGGAGAACAGCCGCGGTTTACGCACGACAACCGGTGTGGCGTATCGAGATATCGAAGCCCAAGCTCCGCCCGTTCCGCAGGAGCCCAGGGTCCACCAATGAAGATCTGAACCCACTAGCCAGCACGCGACCAGTTGGGCTAAGGGCAAACGTAAAACTCACCGATCGGCAAGATAACTGGTGTTTAACACGCGAGCCGAACCGCCATTAAGCCCGGCCCACCGTGCGATTTCCGCGCGCTCGCTCCACCGTCTCGCGGCGATTGATTTACGGCCCGCACCGGCTCTTCTTCCCGCGGAAAGAGGAGAAGAAGAAGAAGAAGAAAAAGAAGGAGAGGAAGAGACGAGGGGACACACGCACACGCGTGCGTGGCATCCGCTCTCGGGGAAGAAAGGTGCTCTCGCGCTATTCGTGCAGCGTCCAGAGTTCGTTGCACCGAACTGCAGTCCAGGTGAAACCCCGGCCCCCGGGATGGCGCACGTTTGCCGAATATTCGACGATTCCTGAAATGTACTTGCACATACAGGAATTTTATCATAAGTAGAACTTTAAGTATTCTGATAGAGATGTCCGTCTCGGCACGCTTTGTTAATTTATTCCCGTGAGAATATTATTATGCTCGAGTCATTTTCAGCCATGTGCCCATTCACTATAAGTACATGTCAATTGTTACATCAATAGCCACTATGATCATTTGCGGGTATATCCAGCGATTGCCTATTGTTCCAACATTAGCCCCTTTGGTCATCTATATATCAACAGTGTCTATACGGATATGCTCAATGACCGTTATTATATCCCTTTAGTAACCCTGAGGACCAAGAGCATGTCTTTGAGCACTTATCCAACTGGAAAAACAACTCTTCAGCCATTTGAATTATTAGCGTGGATATAACTTTTAGTGCATTATATTCATTACGGCAGAAGATAATATATATATAAAAAATTATATATATATGAAAATATAAAAATTAGAGAAATAAGATGTAAAGAATTAACAGGAACTTCTCTTGATTGTTATTACTATTATCTGAGCGAGACAGATCATGAAAAATTGGTAAAAAATCAAACATTTAATCATACGGTCACGTTACAAAAGTATTCGGGAAAGATGCTAGAAAAGGCGCTACGTGTATTTTAGCGCTGGTTTTGCGTTTGCCTAAAAATTGTTACCGCAACGACAGTTTTTGCGAAAAGTTCACCGTCTCGTTTTGCAGAAAGGCGACGGATAAGTGTTAGCCGCGTATCTACAAAGCGATGGTTAAAATTCAGTCGCGGCCCGAAGCCGCCCCCTCATAAAGGAAGCGTCGGTTCATAAATTGCCCCCTCATCCTGCACGTCCACCTCCCTCCTTACCACCTCGCCCGCGACGCAACGATCTCAATTTTGAGGGTGCCAGCAGGAAACTACCACCCTCGACAAAACTTGGTGAATTCATTATAGGACGAACAAAGGCAACACCGAGGAGCCTCAGGCGACGTGCTCGCGCGCCACGGTAGGACGATGTGGCGTAGGGCCCCGCTGTGGGAAGAGCCAATCGGGACCCTTCGTAACACGGAGAACCCCACTCGTGATGCTGCGCCGCTAATAAGTGACAATTGCCTGCCATTAAAAGTGTCGGTCATTGCAAGGCAGGAATGGATGCCGTGCTTTTCCTGGATATAATGGAGGTTGTACACAGCAGAGAAATGGAACTGACGAGAAAAGCGAAGGGAGAGAATAACTAAGTATGTACAATGCGACTCAGAAATGACAAGTTCTCTCAATAAAACCTCAATCGAATAATTTTCATTGTTATACAGAGTGGCCCCAGATGTTGCGTATTCTTTATCCTCGGACATATTCTTCCAGAAGTTTGAAACCAAACATTTGATCTTTTATGTTGAAAATGATGTAAAGTATTATAATTTTCTTTCGAATATTAGACGTGTAAAGCTTCAAATTAAATGTTTTTTAGAAAAAGTCAGCCTCAAGGTAAATGACCCTCTACTTGTCAAAATTAGTTTAGTAATATTATAGAAGAATAATAGAAACATAAAATATTATCCAGCTATATTGTTCAGTTTTCTTTTAATTTATACGTTTTCGAGAAAATTGTTTTTTCTAGTATTACAATGTTCGAAATTAATGTAAAAGGAAAGAAAAGTATGTGACATATTTCAAGTTATACAGTCACGTTGGAGGCTAAATATCTTATAAATTCAAGAATTAAAAAAATCCAGCGTACAGTATCAATAAAGCTACTTATGTTAAATTCGACGAAACATCCGGGCATTATTTTACGTCAGATTCTCGGTCGGATTTCATTCCATTCCCGATTTGTGGAATTTGATTCTGCGGAAGGTATGCGCACGAAATTGGCATAATCGTGTTTGTTTCGCATTACCTATCTCGCGGGCGAGCAACGCCGGCGCAGGAATGCGGTCCGATTATTCGGAGGAAGCCGAAGGATCTGTCCCAAGACATCTTGGCAACGATCGAGACGTCAGAATCGCCGATAACGTTGCTCGAAAAACCCGTCATGAATTCTTCATGTTATCCCTCACGCCGAAAAACTCTGCGACGAATTCAAAAACTTTCGGCCAAATCAACAAAAAGTTGATGATGCGAATATTTAATGGCGATTATGTCTGACATGTATCTAATTGTGATTCATAAAACTGACGATTAAAATTATTCGAGCGTCAAACTTTTTGTTAAAAAAATATGGATTCTTAATTTTGTCAAAGAGTTCGATAAAAATAATTAATTAGCAAAGAAATAGATTGTTTGATGTAATAATAAAGATGTCTTTTTCTCTACATGGAACTTCCTGTTTACATGCTCCTTCAACGTTCCAACGTATCCGATTACGTCAGAAGCCCCTTCGGGACTTGGGTACAATTTTTTCTATGTAAAATGATAATGGCCGGCGAACGAGAGCATCGGACATCATCACCGGGGAAAAAACTGACTTTTCACGCCCGTAAAACAAGACTCGTCGCGCGCCGACAGGTGTGTAAAATCATTTAAATCGCCGGATCAAATTCGGTCGTTCCTCCTTAATTCATGATCGAGCCGAAATACATATGGAAGTGCGAGCAGGTGTTACGAGAGAAAGGCGAGAAACTGCACTTACACTTTTCTGTATTTCTGAACAAGCAAAAAAGTAATCAGTCTTAAGAATATCGTTTTGAATTATAAGTTGACGGAATAATTTGCGTATATATTAAATATACGTAGCTTCTACAGTACATTATTTAAATTGGATGAAATAACTGTGTTTCTTTATTGTTTGTCGTGTAAGAAGAATTCTACTTCTGCGTATCACCTATAAACACATTTATAAAATCGCAATGCAAAGACGCGTGCGCACACATATATCCACGTAAAAGATAATTATCCTTTTGCATTGGTCTCAATTCCCAATTTTATATTAAATCCTGACCGAAGGCAGCGGGAGGGTGTCAAGACTTCTACGATATCCAAAGGAGGTACATGAGGCTGAGAAGTTTGGGAACCGCTGGGTTAAAGGAAGCAAATCAAGCTTCCTTTCGCTGGCGTTCCTCTCCCCTGTCGAACACGCCTACCGTCTGATCTCGTAACGCCGCGGGATTGGAGATCGGATTTCACGGCGTCAGGCGGCCGCGAAAAGATCTCACGAAGTAGGCCATCTTTTTTATCGCACATCTCCTCAACGCCCGTCGTAGATCGCAGCTCGGCGACCCATCGGCTGACCTCGCCGACAGGCCATTTCTATTCTCACTTCACCTCTAAGACGGGAAAAAAGCGCGGGGAAGGGTAGTAGAGCCGGACTCACCCCCTAATGGGTCTTTTTAGCACTTCGTTTATCTTCTGTCTAGACCCTACAGATGCACATTCCACGCCATCCTACACACATTCTACACCTTCCCCCTTTTTTCTACCTCTCTTCAAAAAAGCTGCCTCCCTTATCTCACCTCAATTGTAGAAAGCGTAAGAAAGTAAATATTGTTGAAGAAGAGAATAAACTTAATTATTTCGCAAGTAGTTGTATCGCGGGTATTCATTTTGTACGTTCCAGCCGCGAAACTTCTATTTTTTTTGTCTTTCTATTAATTTAATAAAAATATGATGTAACTAGAATGTGTTGAATATGACAAAAACTACAGTAATATTCCGGACTACTTATTTCATGCTCTTTTGTCAAGTAAAATATTATTTTCAATCAAAAACGTGAGTTCCCTGCTCAGTTCGCGGATATTTATTAACAGTTTACCATTATAAACGAATATACATTATCATAATATACATTTATCATAAAAAATATCTACTATTACAAAATTGTCGCGTCTCTCGGCCAATCTAGCCTTAAAGAAGTGGAAAATACAGAAGCATAATACGCACAACATTTTCTCTATACACCCTTATCTTCGCCTAGCCTGTTTAGCGAAATTTATTCTTGCGAGAGAGAAGCAACGCTCGAGAATTGCACGTGACTCAAGATTCCGCTGGAAACGCCGCTGCAGAACCCTCGTGGAATCCACACGAGCGAATTTCCTATTTTCGCGATGCTGTCGGGCCGCCGTTTCTCCACCCGGCGTTTACCGTCCGCCAAAGCCACGAGAGAACCGCACACATACTTGCGCAGCTACTTAGACCGGCATTACACTGTCTGCGTGCCGGGTTCCATAAGGTTGGCAGATTATTGATGAAGCCGCGGCCGCGAGAAGCACCACGCACATCCTGCTCGCGAGGATACAGTTATGATTGCTGCAAGCAACGGCGGGGCATTATTAACGTGAGAAAACGTGGCTACTTTCTTCCCTCTGCTTTTCCTTCTCTCTTTCTCTCTCGTCCCCTGGCATCTCGATTGGTGCAAAGCTCGGTAATGGACATCACTTTGCACGTGGCACTGCCAACAACAATCGAGGATTCGATTCAAAATAATGCACTTTAAAAAATCAGAAAAAGGAGGATGAGATCCATCACATAAATCTCAGCAAGACAATAATTTTTTAAACTGTGACCATAGGAGAATTAAATGCGACATATATGACTAGAATTGCTAGCATTGCTAGTATTGCTGAGCTCTATACTTAGGTATTAAAACTTATTTCTTCTAATTGAATGTATAATTGTCCACAGAGAACATTATGAAGAAAAAAAAGAAAGTTATGTTAAATATGGTATTGTTAAAACTGAAATAAAACGTTGTTGTCTGCATTTTTAATCTTTGACGTTTATTCTGTTTTTTAATTTATGATGTTCAAGTATATTTGCATGCGCGTTGGAAAATTCATGAACAATGAATGAATGAATGAATATATGCAACATATCTGTTTTTATTATTCCCTTAAAACACACACGCGCACACATTTTAAAGTCTCTTCATTATGTGATTAATAATCGTTAGTTGCAAATGGTAGATTGCATTTGAAGCAAATTGCATAGTACATTGGATATAAATAGGCTCAGTGTTATCATCGATATGCGATATCATTAATAAGAGTTGCAACGAGGTTCAATACTATCATATCATTATAAGCTATCGTTAATAACATCCTGTAATCGCCAAATGAATCTGCTGAAAGCAATTTACGATGAAAAACTATGGCAAACGCATTGTACGAGGATGCCTTCTGTGATTTGCGTGGCCAATCGCGTAATAAAATTAATTTCCGGTCAGGTGGTTGACGCGACGCATCCATTTGTTTCCGGTCGCGAACGGCCGAGTATCAGCGACGACAACGTGGGATCCGTCGATGAGTCGGGAGAGGACAGCGGGGCCGCATTCCATCGGGCCGAGATTTATTTGTCGAATAAATGTTGAGGAGGTATTTTTAATGGCCGACAATAGTGGCCCGATAGTGATCTGAGAAACGTATTATCGCTGGACGTCGTATATAATCCCGGAGGCATCGACCAGCCAACAAAACGGACACACATCTGTCCCTCTTTTCTCCCCACTCGTTCTCTCTCACCTCGACAGAGTCTCACCTTCCCCCCCTTCCCCAAAAACTATTTTTTTCTTCCTCCGTTTCTCTCGTTTCTCTTTCTGGCTTATCGGCTCCGAAGGCGAGTTTACACGATCTCATTCTCGATGATTATCCAAATTGGATGCACCGGGGAACTTTTTATTTAGATGTATCATTGGGAATAAATCGTTTGATGTTTTGTCTGATGATACTCTTTTTCTGATTTCGTAACCGATGCAACGCGATCGAAATACGTAACTACCCTCATTAGAATGTATACTGATTATAATATTAATTTAAACAATACAGGTTTTTATATATGTCCTATTCTTTATGTTCTATTCTAAATATTGATATTTATAAAATATCTCTAAGAGATTCTAATAAATTATAATTGCGACAAATCGAGTCGATATTCCCGAATTAAAAATTACAGGAAATTATTAAGACATTATGCGCGCGCGCGCGTATTTAATATCCACACATACATTCCAGGATAAAATATAGTTTACCTGTTCCACTTTGCATGATGATTGGAAATCATTCAGATATGTGCAAACGAGCAGAGGTGAAGCGTGGAATGACTTTACCCGTTTCTGTGAAAACGCTATTTTCACGATTCGCTTTTCCTTCGCTTCGAAAGACTCATTCGGGATGATCATCCAGAGTGAATCGTGTAAATTTGCCTTAAGAGAGAATCTTTCAAGCTCTTCTCGTACCGCGATCTTTACTTGTTCTCGCTCACGATCCACGTTTATTCTATCTATGACTCTTCCACCCCTCTCTCTCTCCTTCTTCGTTTCTCTTTGTCGGCACTCACTCTCGCCTTTCTCCTCATCTCTTTCTTTCCGTTGCTACGCGAGTAACGGCAATGCGCGTCGCCAAGTAAAGCCTTTGAAGTCGACTCTTTTGTAAATCGACGTTATTATTGTAATTGAATACTTGTCTCCCAGAGGGATATATCCTTTCGATTCGCGTACTTACGATGTGGGGATCAAATCGGATCTAACGCTGTAGAGCGGAATCGGTAGCTGAACGAAATTTTATATAATTCATGCCTATAATTTCCACTTCAGTGCATAATCCAATTCCCATAATAATAAATATGCTATGTAACATATGGAAATGTTCTAATTATTAATGGTCTCTTTTTAGATTGAGTAGCGAATTGTAAATGCCGCATGTTTTAAGTATCACAGATTATTCGTACGTCCTGCACTTTTGTGATTACAAATAAGATTTGAAAACAGGATTATTTCTGGAAAGATGTTGTTATTGAGAAATCACTCATTTCGCATCGAAGGAGCGGCATCTTTCCGATTCCATCGAATATCAAACATCCTATAATTTTTCTCAAGTTGCACATTCACTGTTTGCAATTCTGTTTCGCGACGAAGCACTCACAATGCAATTACGTACAGGAATCATTTTAAATTACAGACGAGGCGAGTAAAAAAGATGGGACGTATTTTTATTCGGTGTCAAGTAATGTAATTTTCCAGATTCACGCTTTCCATCTTGAGATCTCTTCGACGTTTTCATCGGGTTTATCATCCACGCTTCGGCGCTTAACGACATCTTCGAACAGGAGGAAGACTTTAAGAGCAAAACATTTATTTGTTCGTTCTAGCTGTACAGTCGGAAGAAGATGCAACCGGAAACGATTTATATCTTGCGAAACACACGCGCTTCTAACCACGATAAACAAACGCAAATAACAGTATTGATTATCCGATATACAAGAAGTTCATAAAAATGTACAAACTAGCGGTGGCGCTTTGCGTTCACGGTAATTTTTGCGAATTTTAGTCCGCGAGAGTTTCGAGCTTAATTAAGGGGTAATTAAGCGTGTAAAATTAAAGGTCTCACGCCATTCGGAATGATACATGATGGTGAATAATTTGGAATTTGTATCGAAGATTGCTATTACAAAGAGGTATAGATATCGCATACTGAACTAATGGTCAATAAAAAGCTGTTTATAAACAGATTTATATAAAAAAATATTGCGATAAATACAATATGAATATTCAAATTGAAGAAATATAAGGAAAATGAAAATAACAGGTACACATGTAACATACATTAAATAAATGCATAACATGAATAATAAAAACACAATTCTATTGATACAAAAAAGATATTTCAAAAATATGTTCAATCGGGAGAGAGAGAAGAAACACATTTACGATTAAATAAAAAAAAATAACAAAAGATTCACACAAGGTATTAATTTGTAATTAAAAATTTCCAGATGAATTGCGCAAGGATCAAATTCAGCAGATGCAATTTAACACAAAACTATTACACGCAATTTAGAACTAAAGATCAACGGATGAAAGAATAAAAAGATCAGTCAGGTGCATTTCGCAATATCAAAATTTTCCCATGCGTTCAATTAATTTCATCGTTATTCCCGGTTTCCGCCCTAACCCACGTATAATCCGTGACACCTCTCTCTCTCTCTCTCTCTCTCCCCCCGCCCCTATGTCGGGCAAACCGGAACTATGCTTACAAGCGCATTAGCGTACAGCGCGCGCGTCTTGCTCGAAAGTTAGAAATATCCGTTTTCCTGGCAAGCGGAGAGCGAACCTAGACGCAGTTATGGGATGGCGTCGCACAGAAGCTGCGTTTAATTGGACGACTTCCAGGCGTCGCCGGGATATTAGGAAACGGCGAGATCCTGGACGGAGAAGAGTCGACCCGTCAGAGTCGTGTATCGACTAATGTCGCCTTAACATTGTACCGAATTATCAGTTGCCGTGCCAGACCGACCGGATTAATTAAGCTAATTATTGTTTGCGCTTGGGTGCGCGCGACCGAGCCGTTTCGCACGGTTGCAAACGCGTTTCGAAGGCGTGCGCGCAAGATCCGCGATTATTGCACGGATGGACGGCTCGCGCGCGACGAACACCACCGAGAAATGCGCCTGCGAATTTCCAACCAGAATTGTTGATGTTCGAGAAACCGAAACTCTCGATAAATCGGATTCCCTCGCGAGTTTCCAAAGACAAAACACGTCCAATTCCACACTTTTCTGGGAGAGTAATTGTATATGAGAAATAATGTATACGTGAATTTTGCGAATAATATGATTGAATTTAAATACGGTAAACTTGATGTTGATATAAAGTCTGTTATTGATCGTCGTGAAAGGAAAAACTTATAATTTGAATATATATCGATACTGACTTGTTGATATAAATTTTAAGTTAAAAAAATATACTCTCTGATGTTATCAAAATACTTTAAAAAATTAAATCAGATAATTAGTGTTTACTTATACATACACATCCATATATTACTCGAGTAACTCGGAAATGAGATGTTAATTAAACCATAATCTACAATAATCAATGCTTGCCGTATTTATATCATAGATTTTTCATCCTTAATGAAAATAGCATACATGAAAATTATATGTAGATTCTTTATCGATAACCACGTTCTATTATCTACCCGAATTTACACTCGCACTCCTCTTCGTCATCGACGAATGCACGGCTCGTTGCACGTCGTGTTTATCAGACCAATCTCCGTCGGTGTTGTTTCTCTTGTTATCTCGGCTGTCGTTACCGTTATTGTAACGACGTCTGCCGAGTACGAAGACGCGGAGTCCTGCTCCTAACATCGGAGCAAAGAGACGCGATTGGTGTGATGCGCGCCAAGCATACTAGATCCGACACGAGTAAATTTTGCGCTCACGTTCTCTCTAAGTTGCGCGTTAAGGATTACACACGGAGAGACGCCGAAGAAACATTGAGGCTGCAGCATGGAAGCTGCCGTCGCGTTGATATCCATGCTTCAACGCATACGTCTTCTACTAAATGCGTCTTTTGTCGAAACTACACGTAAAGAACGGTTTTACTGAAGTATCTAAAAATTTTTCCAAATACAGATCTAAAAATAACTTTGTTAGTCCATTAAAAGTAATTTAAGTAGGTCGCTCAAGCATGATGATAATGCTGCAAACAGTTTTGATACTCTAGCAACTATTTTGAGAGAGAGACAACGTCTTACATAATTTTTTTGATGGTCCAATTTTCAGATCTGTATCTGGCCAAATGCTTAGATATTTCAGTAAAATCATTTTTTCCACGTACATTTTCCCCAGCGATGCGATGTTCGATATTGATATTTTATAGCAATTGTTAATTCTGCCTGCGAATGAGGTCGGTTACATCACCGAATTTATTTTTGTGTCTTTTTCATCGTGATATCTCGCTGCTGTGCAAAAAATATTCTAGAAATATTTCAAAGTGTCGGAGACAATTGTTACCTCATTGAAAATGCTTTCATTACGAGAAGCATTTATAGGAGAAGGCAGGGCATAATGGGACCACGAGGTATAATGGGATATGGTCGATATCTCTTTACAGAGATGCTGCTATGTAATGAAATGTATGGAAATTATTACTCTTAGATGTCCCTACCCGTGTGCTGTTATCAGTTTCCATATTATTTTTAGCTGAAAAATGCTAGATTATTTAATGCGTTCGCTATGCTCTCCGCGACTGAGTTACAGTTTCTTTAAGACATTTACATATGATAAGCAAGGATAAAATTCTATTTTTTATTACCATAAGTATATTTACGTTATTAAATGATCTTTTCTTGTCAATTTAGTAAAGTGTTTGTGCAAATTTCGATTATCTGTGATGATTTATATTACCTAAAGTAAACTTATACATTTTAGGGCATAACGGGACAAATGTTTTATTTTTCCTTTTCATATGATATATCAATATATATGTTATGTTGTGCAATATATTGTACCAAAAATTATTACACCACATTTTGATTTTCATTTACCTATATTGTAATAATATTAATTTATATTTTAATGAGAAAAATGTAGGTATATTATAATAAGAAAAGTGTAATAATTATTATTAATTGAAAGTGTAATAATGCATTTTTATATATATTGCGTGTTGTGTGTGTGTAAAAAATTATTTCTAAGAAGTTTTGGACATTAATATTTGAGTTGTTGAGAATGAGAGAATAATGAGAGAGAAACAAGTTTCATAAGGTATCCCATTATGCTCCGCATAAAATCCATACTAAGGTTAACTCACGTTTTCGAAAAACAAT
>NJRP01000041.1:722258-824842 GCA_003063835.1 Aphaenogaster floridana | reverse complement strand
CGATAGTCATACATTTCAGAAGGTTGCAAATTATCAAAAAATAAATTTTTAAATGCATTACAACTCGTTTTGAACTCTACTTATTTTACTTTTGACAATAAAATATACAGACAGAAATTTGGAACACCCGTGGGCTCTCCTTTGTCCCCCATCATAGCAGATTTAGTTATGCAGGATTTGGAGAGGAGGGCATTGGAGGGGACTGGTTTTGAGATTGCCTTCTATTTTCGCTACGTTGATGATATAGCGTTAGCTATTCCACAACACTTGTTAAATAACATTCTTAACATATTTAACTCTTTACACCCGAAGATTCAGTTTACCATGGAAATCGGTGGTGACAGATTAAACTTTCTTGATGTCACAATTATTAAGAACAATAATAGATTAGAATTTGATTGGTTCCATAAACCAACTTTTTCGGGAAGATACTTGAACTCTTTTTGTCTCTTCACCCTCCTTCCCAAAAAAGAGGTGTAGTGATGGGCATGGTGGATAGGGCCTTCCATTTGTCTCACCCAAAATACTATCTTAAAAACTTGATTGTTGTTAAAACACTGCTGGAAAATGATTATCCTATCAAGTTTATTTTTGACACTATGAATTCACGTCTAAAAACTCTTTTATACAATAAAATAAATATTTTATTAAATAACGAAACAAAAGTAAAAAAAATACAATAAAAAACCTTGATTTGTAGTGCCATATATTCCTACCATTGCCAAAAAATTCAATAATATCACGAAAGATTTAAATGTTAAATTATCACACTTTAGTTTAAATAAACTTGGAGGGATTATTAAAGCACAGAAGGATGTCCTTCCACATGAATCTAGAAAAAATGTAGTATACAAGATTCAGTGTAAGGAATGTGATGCATCTCATGTGGGCCAAACTGGTAGGCAATTAAAATCGAGGATGTCAGAACATAGGAATCACATTATATAATAGAAATATAGCTAACCATTCTGTTATTACGGAACACAGATTGGATTTTGACCACGAATTTGATTGGGATGACATAAAAATATTAGACAATGAAAGGTTCTTGGATAAAAGACTTATTTCTGAAATGCTTAATATTAAGCTTCAGAAAAATGCATTAAATTTAAAGTCTGATACTGATTTTCTGCCTATGCCTCTATTCTCAACATTTTATAAATTGTTATTTCTTTATCATAGAATTTGTTTGTCATTGTTATTTTTATTGACCATATAGCTTAATCATTGTATTCCGTTATTTATTTATTTATTTATGACTTGTTACATCTTTATTAAATTTTGACTTTGGTTTAACCTCATTTAATCATTGACAGCCGTTAAGTTTAGTTGTTTTATCGTAACGACACTTAGTAATTTTTAATTGAATGACTTGTACAGTTTTTCTATCTTTTTGTTCTTTTTTTTTAAATTTAATAATGACTAACGATTTTTAATTTGTGATCCCTTCCTGTTGCGACATCGGGTTAGTTGGAGACTAGATCATTATTTTACGCTTTATCTTTTCAAGAATTACTAATTACAAATCAAAATACTTTAACATTCTCTCTTCAATTTCCATTTAGTCCATAAACTAATGGATTATACACTTCTTAATCGTTGAAAATTAAAAGATCCCACCCCGATGCACGTCAGGAACTGGATGGAAATAATATAAACATCGATTCTGTATCTTAACTTTTGTCGCTAAAGATGGCTCGAAATGAGTCCGAAACGTTCGTTTATCATATCATTGTATTAGATAAGTAAATATATGTTTTTACTTTGCGCATTAATTACCGCGCTGTTACTCTCATTTGCCCAGTTTTATCATTTTTTAAATTTTGAGAGTCCTTGATAATTAATTTTAATTAGCAAAAATATAATATTTAGTGACACAGATATCCAAAAGTTGAAGAAATGTGACTAAATTAGACGCAGTAGCGACACGTAAATTTCACAATTTATCGGCGGCGTTACATCATTCCGTACGCAATTACAGTTTCTAATATGTAACAACGCAGGCGTCGTGCCTGTCTCTTATACACATCTAGATGTGTATAAGAGACAGACATCATTCCGTACGCAATTACAGTTTCTAATATGTAACAACGCAGGCGTCGTGCTCGGTATAGTAATCGGGTCATAATGCAATCCGCGCCGATGGATACAGTCGATGACCGCTCACGTACTCCGGAATCGTGTAACTTTATTGGAAGACGACGAGGGACTTCCGTCTGGTTATCTCTTCGAGCCGACGTGGCCGTCGACGGATCCTGAAGGGACGCGGACAGGGTGCAAGGGGTTGGCTCTAATAGCCCTTAAGTTGGATGAAGTTGGCCATTGTACGAGCCGTCTGGGCGTACGTGATCAGTTTTACCCTTGGATAATCGCACTGCCGGAGACCCGATCTCCCTACCGTCGTTCTTCGTCGTAAAGAACAGTGGAGGACGCCATATTGGTAGAACTCGCATGAAAAGATGCGAAATGTTTTGCAATCCTTTCGCCAGCAAGCTTCCTGCAGTTGTAAAATGATAAAAATGCGAAAGTTTAATATAAAGAAACATTCGAAAATATGAATAGGGTTACGACAATTCTGAAATTAATACACAAGCAGTTGTTTTATATGTGTGACAATTCTGAAATTAATACACATATAGTTGTTTTATATGTGTGACTTCATGCTGAAATAGTTGCCTTTTACATTCAGAATTTAAAAATCAATCACAAAATAGGTCAATCGCATCGTTTCTAATTTAGAAATTACTTTACTCCCAAATAATATCTTATTTCTTGAAAAAAGGATTGATCTACATACCTTAGATTCTGTTGAATTTAAAACATTTTAGCGGTACGTATAAACGATATGGAATCATTCAATAAAAAGAGTCTCAACAGCTAGCTTATTGTAAAAGTGACATATCGACTGCCGTGGTAGCTGTCATAAATTGTATCTGGGCTATCTGCGGAAAAGTAGAATATCTTGATTTATGCCCTTTGCATATCACATAATCCGAAAAGGAATAAATCCATCGTTCTGTCACTTAACAACGGCACCGCAGCTGAAGATCAATCTCGTAGCGGTAATCCGCGCGCGCTACCTACAAATTACTCAAATAGCGAGTCGACAACGACACAACGGTGTACGTGCCGCTGACTCAACAGCACAATCATCATCGTGTGATCGTCGATGTCCGGTGCGACGCGATTACACGCGTTTTACAATGGCGGAAGTCGCGGAGGTGCGAAGGGCGCGAAGGACGGAGCGGTAGAAGGCAGTAAGTTACGCGAAGAAGCATGCGTTAATGATTTCGGCAGGTTTGTACACATCGGCGACGTACAATGTAAAGGCCCCGTTCACAAAGGAACGTTAAATTCACCGGCGACGATGACCTCGCTGCCAGTCATTGTCGATAATGACCGCTTCTCCTCCCATGCGCCCTTCGCGCTCCTTCCTCTCTTCCTTCTCCTACTCCAACAACTTGCACTCCTACTGCTCCTTTTCCTTGTCCTTCTTTCTGTTTCCATATTTTTATACGTAGTCATTGCATACCGATACGTCTTGTATCTTCTCGTGAATATTACACGTTTTAGTGAACTTCCCTTAGAATCAAAATTCCGGCTTTGCATGTAATTGCGTGTAATTAATGCACGATGACATGTTTAACTGTTACACAAGATGATTTGTCGCTTAGTGACTCGTGCTATTTATTCGTGCTATTTTTTCCCGTACGTTTCCTCTACGCCGTACATTTCTACATACTTGTCAAGACAAATACGCTTCCCTCTCTTTCCTCCTTTCACCGTCGTTTCTTCCTCTTCTTCCCTCCCTCCACGCATTCTTTTTTCGCGAGAGAGTACACACGCGTGCCTTAATGACGCATACTAACCCGCACGCGTCTCTTAATAACCATCGTCATTAGCGCATGCGAAACCAACGCGCCGCCGCCGCCACGAAAAGGCGAAATTTTTGGGCGCGGCGACGCTTCGACAATTCCACCCGTCATTTTCGGCCTGCTCGCGTGGGCACATCATTAAGGCTTCTTTTATAAACATCTTTTATCGTACTTCCTAACGTGACAATCACAATATATGCTGAGGATGAATAGTATCAAATGGATTGATTTACACCTTCAGTGTCTGATTAATTATATAAAGTCAGGAAACAGCCGCTTCTTTTTTTCTCTTTTTTTGTCGCCTTAAGTTAAAAAGACTTCAATATTTTTTAAGAGATGCTTTTTTCGTCATTGCTTATTAATTTTAATCTACATTGTATAACGGAAAATTCTATATAATTCACATTTATTTAAAAATTTTGAAATTGAAGACATAATGAGATTTTCCTATTTCTTTGCGGTCCCGCTTTAATTTTTAAAAAGTCATTTTTCATTCTTGATTACCTAGAATTTAAAAACTACTGTTGTCCAAATATTTTCGAAGGAAAATTAATTCCAAATGATCAAGGAAATCATAAATAAAGAACGTGGCTTATAATAGATTTGAGATACTTTGCATAAACGATATCTATCTAATTTCTGATATCTAATGTAACTCATAGTTCACGACGTCTAATTTGCCACGCAAAAGAGAGAAATCTAAACTCCTATAATAATGAGTTACAAAATAGTTTCTTTAAAAATATTACTCTATTACAGGTTTTTTCGGGAGCATCATGGGTGGTACGAGTTGGTTACATTTAAATGCCAGTTTCGCAAGAGACTAATTTCTAACGTCGTTACAGGATATTAATCATCATCGTGCCTTTCCAACTAGTCTCTTTAAAGTTCGACGCAGCCGACGTTACATCATTACGTTACATCACCGCCAGGTAACTCGAAAAGACCGAAGGATCGCAGTAGGAACCGGCTAACGGCTGCTGTCCGATCGGCGTAATTACAATGATAATATCCGATCATTGAACACGACGGCATCGCGACAGCCCGCATCGCAGTCATCCATTTCTCAAAATAACGGGTCGTGATTCTCTATGCCCAAGAAACCGCAAATGCAGTTTGATGTAGAAGCCGACGTTAACAACGAAATAAATGTTTCGAATTAACTGCCGACAGCAGTGCACAGCGTTTTGTGTCACGATCAACTTGTTATTAAACTGTTACTCTTTTTGTGTCTGAATGTAATGTATAATTGCAACAATGAAAAAACTACTCAGAATATTTCTCAGATTATTAAGATCCCTTATCCAATTATAATTTCAATTCAGAAAACATGGAAAGTTACAAAATTATTCTCTTCTAATTTTATACAATTATGTACCTAATTTTTTCCGATTTCGTGATTCATGTTTTATTTATTATATTTTTCTCTGAATCAATTTTGATATTCCCTTAAAATTAAATGTGTTCGAGATATCTTGCCAGAATCGTTCCCATCGAAAAGCGATTCATGTGGTTTAGCGAACACGAGATTCACGTGGCACGTTTCAGAACACCGCCACGCTCGAACCGACGACCTTTCCCCATGGAACGTTTTGCGCGATCGCAATTGCGATCCGGCACGGTGCAGCGCGATTACAAAAATTGGCGTAGCCGGTGTATAATTGATAATTGATAGATATCAGAGTGCGGTAGATTAGCTGGTCCGCCAGTTTCCGAAGCGATCGATATGTATCCGGTATATATAGAACGAGCAAGAAAAGCTGACAAGGACAATGGACGTGTATTTCTGTGTGACTCTCGACCAGACGTAATTATATTAGACTATTATTTGAGGGATTAGTTTCCACACACACACACGCACACGCACACGCACACACACACACACACACACACACACACACACACACACACACATACAAAAGAATAAGAGTTAATTTATGATTTATAATTTAGATTTTAGTCAATTGGCTATTCTGAACTTTTCGTTTATTCCTAAAGAGAAGATTTGATTTAAATAATTTTGTGGAAAAAACTTTAAATTGGATTGTTTCATTCTTTGTTTTAGTATTTTCATCTTATAAATTAACAAAGTACATTTTAAACAAGTGAAAATGATCAGGATCTTTCATTACATATTTATATTGATATGGTTTTTCACTATACAGTTTAATTTGCCTTATTGAAAAAAAATAGCTTTCTAATTATAATTAAAATAATTGAAGTTAATTTATAACTTAGATGCTTTTAATCAATGGCTATTCTAAAATTTTTGTTTATTCTCGAAGAAAAAACTTGATTTAAATAATTTTGTGGAAACAATTTTTAACCGGGTTGCTTTATTTGCTAATTGTTTTGTTACTTACATCTTATAAATTATGTTTCTAATCAAATACATTTAAATAAATGATCTGAATCTTGCATTAGATACTTATGTTGACGCGGTTTCCTACCAATTTAACTTGTCTTATTGGATAGTTTTCTAATTATAGTTATTTTGCATTCCTTCTAAACAGGCATTAGTTGTATGATTCGTTAAAGTGTATCCTCTTACTATTAATACCCATCTCTTAGTACATTCTCTGTAATATGCTTTTCCAAACGGAATTCGCATCAGAGATCGTAGCATCAATGTATCGTTTATTGGCCTTCGTCATTCGACATACCTATCGTAAATGTTACATTAAGACCAAAATGATTCATACGGAATAGAATGAACATGCCAAGTCATCGGTTATACACTCTCCCATCTCGATTTCTCTCTTCCTGAGTATCTGCAAAAACTACCTGGCGTCTTACATCAACTATTAAGCAACATGAGAATGCCAATTAATTCATCTATTTGTTAAGTCTACGTTCACTATTTAATATCTACGTGAGCATCTTCTATCATCTGTATTCATGTCTGTGTCTTGTTGCCAGGTAATCTCGCATTTCTTATCGACTAATCAAATCTATCGCTTTATATTTAGATACATTATTCTTCTGAATCTTTGCAGGAATGTCGCTGATGTTCGAGATAAGAATATGTCATAAAAAATAACATTAGAGAGATAACCAATTAAGGTAAATTATATTCGACAACTGGCTAAATTAATTAATTAAAAATCTTTTTACTACGTTAGCGACCATGGGTTTTGGTTCATTTAACGAGTAGAATTTTAATAATTTTTTATGCTAACAAGCATCTATAAGATCTTCCCTTCCTCAAAAACTGTAAAGGAATTATTGCGAAAAATATTACCTCAGCCAGGATTTGAACCTGGACCTCCCTACAATCCGTGAGGGTGTCGTAGCCAGTTCGACCACCGAGGCATGTGGTAATATTTGTCGCGACAACACATATATATTAAACAAGAGATGGGGTATTCTTCGCCAGTAAATAAGAAACCACAAAAGAGATTTATTTCGACTCAACTGGCCAGTTTTTAATTTAAATTAATATATCGCGAATCGCGACGTTTTTCGACGATGGGTTTTGGTCCTTTCTAAAGAGAGTGGAATTAATTATAATGTAACGAATTTGTTGCGAAAAATTTTACCTCAGCCAGGATTCGAACCTGGACCTCCCTACAATCCGTGCATATATATTAAATGAACATCTTGAGATGATACACCTTTATCTAGGTCGAAGGTGTTTAATAAACTACAGATAACGTCTTCTCTTACGCCAGTAAATAAATAACCAATCAAGGTAAATTATATTCGACAACTGGCTAAATTGATTAATTAAAAATCTTCTTACTACGTTAGCGACCATAGGTTTTGGTTCATTTAATGAGTAGAATTTTAATAATTTTTTATGTTAACAAGCATCTATAAGATCTTCCCTTCCCCGAAAACGTAAGAAAAGACGTTATCTGTAGTTTATTAAACACCTTCGACCTAGATAAAGGTGTATCATCTCAAGATGTTCATTTAATATATGTGTTGTCGCGACAAATATTACCACATGCCTCGGTGGTCGAACTGGCTACGACACTTTCACTGATTGTAGGGAGGTTCAGGTTCAAATCCTGGCTGAGGTAATATTTTTCGCAATAATTTCTTTACGGTTTTCAGGGAAAGGAAAATCTTATAAATGCTTGTTAGCATCAAAAATTATTAAAATTCTACTCGTTAAATAAACCAAAACCCATGGTCGCTAACGTAGTAAGAAGATTTTTAATTAATCAATTTAGCCAGTTGTTGTCGAATATAATTTACCTTGATTGGTTATTTATTTATTGGCGTAAGAGAAGACGTTACCTGTAGTTTATTAGAGAGATAATGATTTTACTTTTGCGAATATTCTTAAATCAGAATAATTTCATTTGTCTTCTCTTATCTATTTTATTTTTTCACGTATAGATAAATAAATAGACTTCACTGAAAAAGTATAAAAATAGGTATAAATAGATTCCTCTTTCTTCTAAGAGAAGACGTCATGTTTCCGCGTGACTGTAATGCTATCTCGTGACTCATATTCCGCAATGAGAACGGAGCACGTACGGCAGATTAGACAATTCTTGCTAAGCTAATATTGTGCATGACATCGCTCGTGCTCACACGTCTGTCACGAGTATATAGGCGCGCGTGCGTTACATCCTATTATAAAATAAATAATTGACTTTATTTTGTGAGAATTTCGCCAAAGAATCAAGAATGCATCGAAAAAAATTAGGTATATACCTAATTTATCTTAAAATTTATCTCTTTCGTAGCCTTAAACGGTATTTATAGCAATGCCTATATAAGTAATATATATTACTTATATAGGCATTGCTATAAATACCGTTTAAGGCTATGAAAGAGATAAATTTTCAGCTATTCAATTACAAAAGGTTACTATAAATTGGTGAAACACACTGTGCTGTATTTAACTAATCGATTAATAATAACGATTTGAATAACATAGAATGTAACAGATAAATGTTACGAATCCAAAGCTATTTTAGATATTTTCTAGTAGAGTCTGCGAAAGGTTCGCAATGCCAGAGAAATGGCCGAATTAATCATACATTGTAAGAAATTTCGGAGGCAACAATTATTCATCGTCGGCCGAAATATTATTTGCCGCATTGTTTCTTTGAATTATGTCTCTACCTCGACGGATTTTAAATATGGTGGGCGCGCCTGCAGCCATAAAAGAGTACAGTCATACCGTCCCGCGACTTTATTTCGCGATTCTCGCGAGGAACGAAATGCCTGTTCCCGGTAACTTCGCCAACACGGCGAATAATAGGATCTACGATCCGCCACATAAATCTTCTTAAGATCGGGGACTGTGTGTCACATAAAGTACATGTTTTACGCGCGCGAAAGATACGTTACGCGGAGAAGAGACACGTGTATGTGCGCGCAGGAATGTCGCCGAGGTTCGAGATAAGAATATGTCATAAAAGATAACATTAGAGAGGTAATATTTGTTTAAGCGACACGCGGATTTACACAAGAATCAATATAAGATTTAAGTTTTAAGAATCGGAACATCTAAATGCGGAACATCTAAACATCTTTCGCTTTAATTGGTTGATAAAATTTCTCGCTCAATATCTATTATTGCTGAGACTATAAGTTCATGATGCATTAAAATTGTACATATTTTAGAATATATATATTCTATACTTAAAATGCATAAAGTGTTGATGTAGCATCAATTTTACGTATTTTAAGTATAGAATACGGAAAGGATGATTTTGCTGAAATATCTTAAAATTTGTGCAAATACAGATCTGAAAATGATTTTGTTAGACCACCGAAAGTATTTAACTAGGACACTCAAGCATAATGATAGATATTTTAACAAAATCGTTCTTTCCATGAATATATTTAAGAATTCTATTCTTTCTAAAAATGGCTTTGCAAAATAAGATTCTCTAGATACTGAAAACAGACCTGAGAGAGTTTGTAAAGTACTCTTATTGTTAATCAAAAAAAGTTCTATATATATCTTATATAAACCTTTCTGTGCCAAAGATCCAGATTCAAATCCACCCAGAACATATCAAATTTTTAATTGATCACCACCTCTCGGAAGGCAATGGCAAACCACTGAGAGTACCTTTGCCAAGACAATCATCATGGAGCATGCATGAGTATGCATTAAATGGAGATCACGATTTTCAGTCATGAAGGACCGACGTGGGAGAGAGACTACTTAACGTTTATATATAAGACTAAAAATTATTTATATAATTACTCCAAATTGAAAGAGAGAGAGAGAGAAATGAAATTCTTACTAAATTATACATGCAGAAAGCTATAGAATTAAATTATATATGTAAAACACATAAAATAACAATATATCATTTCAAGATGGCAATTTCACGTTGCACCTTCTGCTCATCTTTTTTGAAATATCATATTTTCGTAATACAATTACGCTTAATGAACTAATGCTTGAAAAGTTTGACTATTACAAACGAGCCTTCTAAAATATGATTAATTGCTCTTTTGTATCTCAATGTCTTAACTAGCATCCTTTTCGCTTCCGCCAGGCCCATTTTCGAGGTGTGCGATTTGTCATAGCTTTATATTAACGCAACGGCATAAAACATGTTCTTGTTAGGCGAATTCTAAAATAAATCACTCTCGGGACAAAACGCACGCATTTTTATAACTAAAAATTTTTATTTTCGTCTGTCTAATCCGGCGGCTTCGTTCGCGACGCCTCCGTGCGAAAGTTCCAGGGTCCTCAGGCCAATCGGGGCCTGACGGATTACCGATGGTCGGATAAACGCGGAATACGGAGCGCGCTTTGCTCGGTCGCGTCCCCGAGGCGCGCAACCGCGAATAACGGTGACTAATGAAAACATGCGTTCCCTCATCTCCTAGACGCGCGCGCGATAAGTTCCTGCATGATTCATTGCGCCATTACATCGCGCGGCCGACGGCTCAATACGCGCTCATTGTGATATCGGCAATTTATTGCGCGGGCGGGGCGGCCGCCGCCGCCGCCGCTGCGGCGGCGTTCTTGAGGCCGATCGAAACTTTCGCCGCACGTAAAAGTTTTGTCGCTGAAAGTTCGCCGCCGGATCTACCTGGCGGGATAAACAACTCGACGCCTTGAACTAGAACTGCCGATATCTAGTAATCAATCGAAATATTTTAAGGCGTTGAAATTACACCGCAATCAGGAAAAATTAATATATTATAGTTGCATATCTCTCTTTAATATATATGATATCGTTTGATTGAATTTATAGAAATGTAAATAAAATTTTTGGCAAAAGTGCATAAATTGGCTCGTTTAAGGTGATACGTCACGTATGCTATATACTATATTTTGATCCGGAAATTTTTTATATTAAAGAGCAAAGAGCGAGGAATTTAAAACAAAAATAAAAAAAATTTTTGCCCACATGGTTGCTGAGATATAAATTAGCAAAGTTCAGTCATTTTACATAGGCATTGCGCGACAAAGCGTGAAAACTGTCATCTTTCCTGCAAAAACGCATGCTTGCAAAGTACTTACTATGATACAAATGTGCTCTCTGTATACATTGAAATCTTAGCGTCACATAGAAATTTAAAAAACCGTGAGTGCCCATGTATTAAGAAAGATATTACGTTTTAACGAGAGCTATTTGCTCCAGCCGACACTAGCGAGACATAGATTTGGCAACGCCGCTTTTAACCACGTGACGCGCGTGAAAAGGATTTCATAAATAAGCGTGCATATTGAAAGTTTTAGGTTAACATTTACACCGCAATCTGGTGCTGTTTGACAAGGCCGACATGGTTGTGCCGATTGCCGGGCATAGTGTGGTACCAACGTTAAAATATTGCAATGTTGCCAAGTCGAGATGTCAGAGACTAACAGTATATATTAAAACATAAAACGACGTTCCTCATACCAAAAATGATTATTAATTGTATTTTGAAATATTTTTGAACTCAAAAACAAGACATAGGTCACGCAAGCATCTCTCTTTGTCATTACCGAAAATTTGTCTATTTCATTTTTAACAGTTATCGTCAAGAAAGATATGAGTCAAATCAGCAATTCAATACAAAGTAAAAAATAGATAGATGCAATTTCTACGGTATATATCTCTTACTTCGAAGATAGTACATAGTTTTCTGAACAACTGCATATTTTAGATATCTTCGTTGGCCGGTAAATGCAATTTTGAGATTTTACACATACAATTATAATCAACGACTCAACAGTAGGCAACGTATCACCTTAAAAAAACTATGAGTTCATAATTACGATAGCTAACAGATAAATATCGGCAAAATTTATTTAAAGAAGATAAACATCATAATAACGTTATATTGTCGTTAAATATCTGATACACCAAGTGTGAAAAATATTTTAGTCGCAAATTATTGTCTTGCAACATTTCAATTAATTGTTAACTTATTATTAAATTTTAACTTTTTTCAACAAAATTGTCAAACGAATTAATAATTCTTTCATAATTTGATAAAACTCTGGACAAATTTTTTTTCAGTATAAGCCGGATATTGAATAGATGGAAAATCACATATCTATAAAATTTATAATAATAAAAATTCACTTTCTTAATGGCAATTAAGTATTCGACATTACTTTATTATAAGTCTATCTTTTAATAGGAAAACTCATTCTACGAATGTCACAGGTTATTTAATAGATTTGACAATAATTAATGCCGATGATATTTTTACACTTCCCGCGTAATTTTTAATGTATGCTTGATTTAATATGCGTAATTTATTTGATCGGTTATATATATATATATATATTAATAAAAAATCTATCGATGAATGTTGACTGGCTTGTTTCCTCGATGAAAGCAAAAATACTACGTTTGCTTATTATAGCAAATGTTAGTTGTTTAACCCCCACCAGCAAGAGATTTTTACTTTATCTTTAATCGCCTTTCACGAAATATTATACACGACCGCTGTAATGCTCCGATCAAAATGAAATGTCGACGCAATAGGATGTATATTTATTATTCTTCATTTTATAAAATTGTGTTATAACATATACATTCTCTCATTGTTTTTCAAATAATGATTTTTAATTAAATCAAATGCCCATGCAATCCAATTTGTAAAGTTCCAATTTCATTTCTGTTTTATCAGAAGGAAAAGTCACGAAACAGTGATTTTATACTCTTCGTATTATCTCTATTAAAATCTCATAAAATTCGAAACATAAATTGAACACTTTATTGTGGTTATTGTATCTTAACGAAAAAAATTCGATTATAGTATGGCTGATATTGGATTGTGGTATCACTGGAGTACCATATTATATTCCAGGATTGGGAATGTTCTAATCAATATCTCGTGTTGCGTATATGACATTCCTTCGTTAAAATAATCGTTAAATCGATAGTTTCGCAAGCGCGGTGCTTCGCGTTTCGCCGTGTAATTTATAAAGATCCAATTTGCCTACAATTTCGAGTAACGTTTCCGCCGACCACGGGCAGCCGATCTCGGAAGTGTGTTGCATCGCATGATCTGCAAAATTCAGCGTAATGCATCGCGCTGGTTTTGCGTCTTCTCTCTCGCTCTCCCGTCCATCTCCCCTTTCCTTTTCTCTCTCTCTCTCTCTCTCTCTCTTTCTCTCTCGCGCGCGCGAGGTGAAAACGTAAAAGCTTATCGCGCGCACCGTCGTAGGAGAGATGAGGAAATGCCTATTTTCGTTAGTCACCGTTATTTTCAGCGCGCGAGCGGGATGCAGCGCCGATGCCGCGCAAATGCACCGTTGCTCGTCTGCCTGCTGGGCATGCATCGGACGCGTGTGAGCCCGGGTGTATATGGCTGTGTATATTTTACATCGCCTCTATTTGCCTACCAGGAGTTTATCACTTTTAGAAATTTATCTCCCACACGAACTGCATAAGTGGGAAAATATTTCCACGTATACCTACATGCGAACGCGCCTTCGTCCAGCCGCGTCTTCCGCGCTTTCGACATTAAAAAAAAAAAGAAATTGTTTGATGCACGGAAAGAACGGTTTTGCTGAAGTATCTAAAAATTTGGCCAGATACAGATCTAAAAATAACTTTGTTAGTTCATCAAAAGTAAGTAAATAGGACGCATAAGCATAATGATAATGCTGCAAAAAAGTTTTGATATTCTAACAACTATTTTTTGAGCATCCTACATAATTATTTTGATAGTCCAACAAAATTATTTTTAAATTTGTATCTGGCCAAATTTTTAGATACTTCAGCAAAACCATTCTTTCCGTGTGGTAACTGCGAACGGTACGTTGCACATAACCAGTGTTTTCCAGTTGTTATCTAGATGCAAAGTTTTCATCTAGATTTTCATCTAGATGAAAATTAAAATAAAAAATTCGCATCAAGATGACAATCTAGATAATCTAGATGTCATCTAGATGCGAATTTTTCATTTAATTTTCATCTACATGAAAATGCTGATGAAAAATTCGCATCTAGATGACAATCTAGATAATTTCATCTAGATAACGGAAAACACTGCACACAACTGCGAACAGTGATGTTAACCAAAGACGATTTGTAGTGGGATGAATCCAAAAATATTCCTCGATGTTCTCAATCTAGATGTAACGCTATTCAAGGATTCGAGCATCGGTAATCCCGAATTTTCTCATTTGCCATAATTCATCACATCCGTCGTAATTAAGCTAACGGGCTGAGCGTGCGTTGGCGACGTGGGAAACGTGTTGCAACGTACGAACGATTATCCTGACAACGCGTTACGAAATCGTGGCGTCGTGACATCCGCGGTATCTTCGATTTCGCCGCGTACGGCCGCATCGATTGTGATACGCGGCGAAAGGAGTAGACGGGGCAGAGGAAGGAGGAAGAGGAGGAAGGCACAATGGTGCGTCCCACGCGTCCGCGATACGAGGGAATGCGTGTTTTCATTAGTCACCGTTACTCGCGACGCCCTCGCGCGTTGCATCG
Organism: Aphaenogaster floridana; assembly: GCA_003063835.1. NCBI lineage: Eukaryota > Metazoa > Arthropoda > Insecta > Hymenoptera > Formicidae > Aphaenogaster > Aphaenogaster floridana. The sequence goes on along the minus strand of NJRP01000041.1, from coordinate 810,090 downwards.
GCCGCAGCCAGCGCCCATGCGAGGCACTCCGTTCCAGAGAGGTGCATGCACAATTCCGACTTGGTGCTGGACCGCGTTTTGATATCTCGCGCAAGGAGCATGAACGCGAGATTGGCGCAAACAGACGGGAATATCCGTGCGCGGGGGACACGCGAGCGGAGGGAAAAAGAGATAAATAACCGGGATAGCGAGAGGACATCATAAGCGAGATGGTCCGCGGAAAGCGCAGTGTCGCGACGCTCGGCGGCGATAACGCTGGAATGCCAACGATCGGGCGCATAGCGAGCGCAACTTGTCCCATTTCAGATACCGTGCTTATCTTGCTTTGACGCAATCGAGAGAAGTCACCGGGACGGACCGTGTAATTCCCGCGTGTTATCCGGGAGTTACGTATTCGCGCAATTTAGGATTGCAATCAAACGGTCCACATCATTTATATAATAATAATACGAATGGTTAATGGCGTACAATGCAATCATCGTGATCCATCATTCCGCAATTCCGCGGCTTTTAAAATAACAATTTTGCGGTTATTATAATTAAGCACTTTCGAAATTTTCACGATATCGAATAATTAACATTTCGTAATTGAAGAGCGAGGTTGACGAGATAACATTTTAGATTGTAATTACTAAATAATTACTAAATAATGATTATACGTTTCTTCGCCACATTGTTTGAATAGATCGGCATTTATTATCGCTCCCCGTTGTACGTGTAATTTCCAATGAAAATTTATCCTTTAATAATAGATATTGAAAATTATTGCCGATCCCACGCGGCCGATGAAATACACCTTCCTCGTTGAGGATCGACGTGCAAATCGACGAACAATGCCACTGCCTCTAACTGCGATCATCCTGGCCGACCTTGAGGCCGCCGTCGGAATCCCGTTAGCGATCGTACTTCATTAAGCGAGTAGGAAGTGTATCGCTTAGTAGGCGTGTATTATAATTTACAACGATGAAACCGCGTGCGATCGGCGTCGATTAATTGCGGGATCGATGCGTTCCGATAAAAGCCGAATGCTTACGTGCGTGATCATCCCCTTGATCCTCCCGATCCTCTCGATCATCAACGTATTCGCGCCGATCGCCTCGCAATTCTCGAAGACCGTTAGTCTTTCGCGAGATAGTTCGCAAGTTGCGCAAATGCGTGCGAATGGAGTAGAACGGATCGGACCGACGCGTGTTATCTAAAACGCGAAAGCGCGGCGTTCCCCGCGCACCACGCCTTTTCCAATGCGCCATGAGCGGAAACCGTTATTGATAAAACAATCAGAAAATTACCTGGATTGTCTGGAAATTATCGGCGGGAGTCACAGGTCGGTGCGGAACAAGCGCTACGATTTTCGCTCGAACCAATCTTTTGTGACTTTTCTCGCGGAAATAAAAGAAAAACCAATGTATGCCCTTGGCAAAAGTAATTATGTGAAGTGATAAACGATTTAAAAATTAACCAAGAATTAAAATAATTCTTCTCCCTTACACTTGTTTTATTATTTATATAATAAATAAAATATTTTTATAATAAATTGTGATATATATTCGGATTATTCAGATTATAATATATTTATTAGAAATATGTGTAAAATATTACCATAATAATGGAAAATCATTAAATTAAAAATTAAAAATTATTTTTTACTTTCGTATTATAATCATAAAATTTTTACATGTTAATCAGGACATTGCATAGATTAAAGTTTAAAAAAACTTTGCACTTTGTAAATTTACAATAATAAATAAGCTTGAGAGATTTTTCTACTTTATAACTCACAAATAAGAATTTTTTACAATTTATTACAAATATAATTGTAATTATAATTTTTTATAGATTTAGTAATGAGATATTTTTAACATTTCGCAACATTCAGCATTATAATCTCTCGATATTTAACAACAAATTTGCGGTGTTACGGCCACTACCAGGGTTTAAATATTAGATTACAATTATTAATTAATTTGCATTCATCAAATCTTCATTGGATTGTTTCAATGTTCGGATCGATTCTTGTTACTATGTCCCAATTGCGTATATAATTCTCCATGAATTTCGGCGTAAAACATACGTGCGGTGCTTGACCAGTACAGCACCTATATCGATTATCGTTTGACCAACCGAAGTACAAGGATGTCGGTTTAATGAATAACGACATACCCAGCGACACGATGTTGCAGCTCTCACGAGTCCATATAGGCGCACGTATGTAAAATCGATTTGATCGACGAACCATTGTCCATATTTGACGAGGCGAAACGAACGGCAAAGTGGCACGAATTCGGTTTTCGCATTCGCTGTTTGAGTTATATATTCGATGGAAATATCGCTAATCGCCGTCTCTCTGGCAAGCTCAATATCGATGGCGTTTGACTTTGGAAAGAAATGCCAATTAGTGCCATTCCCTTTAAAGCTTCAATAAAAAGATCGTATAAATTTGTTATAATCTCTGGAAATACAAAATAATACTCACCAATTAATTCAAATATCTATCTTTTTATACTTAAAGAATATATAACAAAAAGAAACAGAGATTGTATATATCTCTGCATTTTCATTATTCATATGATGCTATTAATGTATGTTACTAATTTCTGCGTTGCATCGTTTTTAAATGAAAACATTTCTACATAATAACCATAATAATTTTTATACAAAATATTTTACAAATAACTAATTTTACACATATTGGAGTCATTTTTCCCAAATATCAACATTTCATTGTTACATTTTATTATGTATTTATTGTGAATTTCTACATTAAACACTGGCCAAACTTTAACCAGTTGCATTACACAGTTTATTCGTGTGCAGCTATCCAAACTATATAGGCGAGTTTCATATTTATTTTGCATCTGGCATGCTGAAAGCGAGGATAATTAGTAATCAAATGTATAGAAACGCCTTTGTACAGATGGCTCAGGGCCGCTCTTATGCACGTCCAGCCGGTTAAAATTGTCTTTATATCGAATCTATGGTCGGTTGATTATTATCCTACTTCAATAGGCCGTGATGGCCTCCTGACAGTAACTCTGTTCCCTGTCTCCCATGGCAATGTCTGTACTACTTATAGAATTGTGCTTACGAAGAATAGCAGCCCGTAGAAGGAAAGTAGAAATGTCCGGTGTTCTTGACAGGTGCTCGCGTATTCACAAGCGGACAGCCCTTCGTTGCTAATACATCAATCGCTATACATACGTTTAAGACCGCGATCGATGCATATACGCAGATCGCATAATTGAGTCGATACGTGGGCACCCCGTCCTCTTTCTCTTTTTCTATTGTTATCTCTTAAAATGTTCGCACAAGAATAGAACAAGTCTATTCTCTTTACTATTTATATATAAATAGCATAATCGCATATATATATCGAGATATGTTTAGCCACATTCATCTCTCTCTCTTTCATTCTATTATTTACAATATATGCAATATTATTGCATATTTTTTGTTTTATAATTAATTCATTATTTCAGATATACATATTTACAGATTACAGATTTCAGATATAATTTTACGAATTTAAAAAGATACTCTGAATAAAAAAAAAACTTTTAATGTCAAGTAGGCGAAGTGGTATAGTAAATCTAATATCTATATAAAAATATTCAACTCTTGTCTGGTTAAAACCTTAGATGGGTTTAACAGGGCAATTTACAAGATTACGGTCTACTTTCATTCTACCTATCTACGCATACACTGCTTCAAATTACTTATCGAACGGTGTCGTGAGTATCGAGAGTAGAAACGGAACAGACAACAAGCTCCGATGTATTTGACAGGTGCCAGCTATTCATAGACAGACAGTCCTTCACTTTCAATGCATCAATCTGTATACACATCCCACATTGCAAGCTTCACGCGTGTACCTATACGTACATACGCGAGATCAAACACTACATCGTCGTTTTACCAGAAACCGTAGCATACGTAGATTTATAGCTAAAAATCCATACTTAAATAATGATTTTCTTTTGGCTATGTGCTTCTGACAGCAATATACTTCAAAATTCTCCACAGATTGCATCGTGCCAACGATAAAAAATAATACGTGAGAACGTATTGCAAATTTAAACTTAAAATATAAATCGCATCACATCTTCACCGACGTCTCTGCTAAAATGCGAGGAATAAATCGTGATAAAGCGCGAGTTAAATAATATTCACTTGTAAGATGCATACGTTCGCGAATAACATGCATACAGACTCGGATTACTTATTAAATCGCGCCTTGTGTCTATCGAGAGTATAAACGCGACAGATAGGAAGCTGAAATGTTCAATGTATTTGACAGGTGTCCGCGCATTCGTATGCCCTCAGTCCTTCACTCCTCTGGCGCATCAATCTCCATATATACATTTGGAGCTACAATCGGAGCGTGTCGGTGTCATAGATTGGACGATACATTCACATCAGACGCATTTGCATTTCTATTTTTTACCATCGATTACTTCCGGACTCTTGTTCGTGTTTTCGATCCATCTTTTTGCGCTCGATGCGATAAAAACGCAATTTGTTCTTTGTAATACGAAACACTTATGTATATATTAATTTTAAGTATAATATATGTTTTACATATAAATACACATAAATACATTGTACAAAAAATGTGTGTGTGTGTGTGAGACATCTCTTATTATTTATACGTCTATACGTACCTATATGTGTATAAATTTATTACTTTTAGAAAATATTTTAAAGACATAAATAATTGCAAAAGAATAAATATTTAAATAAATTTTCTATAATATTTTTGAACATAAGATAAGAATAATGCCATCAATTTTTCTGAGCAAATATTTTAAATGTAAAAATGTTAGAAAAGTAATTTGTTTTACTTGTGTGACGTGTGTATGTAAAATACTTATACAACTTAATTAATATGTTTACCAAAATAATGTATAAAGTAACGTGGCTATTTATAAATAAATATATGCGGAATCTGAGCAATTTTTGTTAATCTTAAATTTAAAAAAAAAACCGTCGAGGTTTTTGGTAAAACGCGATGTTGTGTGTACAGCAAATTACTTATTGAATCAGATTATATGTATGAGCTAGACAGGAAGCAGCCGATGCGCTCGTCGGATGCTCGTATTTACAAGCAGCAGCCTGTGCTTTTACCGCATCGATCGCTATGCATGTATTTAAAGTTATGATCGAATTATGCTTGCTCATCGATCGCATGATTTATGAACGTGCAACGCCCAAGTAGACCTATCTATTACCTTTTTCCGATTAATGGTTACTGTTAACAAAAATACCTAATAGAAAACAATGTTGAATGTTGAATAAGTTTATGTAACTTTGTCAGAAAATGTATATTAAAATTATTATAACAAATTGCAATAAAATCGATTATCCATGCAATTATTAATTTTCCTCTTTCATACAAATGTTTTAATAGTCACGTGTCAATCATACTTATCTATCTACTAATCTAAAATTTAATAGAACACACGTGTTTTTTCACAAATTTTTACCTTTTAACATCAGATATCTTTGTAATTAAACATCAAAATAAAATCTCATTGAAATAAAGTCTATTGAAAATTAAGTGAGAAAGAATACATAAGAATTGGCAGTTAAAACGCAAGGACGTCTTGTAGATTTGGTACAAAAATAGTTGGCATAATCTACATCGAAACTATTGTTGAATACGCCTTCGTCATCGAATGACATTCGAGGTAATGCACTGTCGTGACCGCCATAGCGACGTCTATGCAAACTCGAATTGCCCAATTGTCCTGCCATAACTACCTTGCTGAGATCGGCCGAGGGAACGAGAGGAACAGGATGACAGTCAGGAGATCAGGAAACGCCCGATGTGCTTGACAAGCTCCATACCTCCTTCGACACGTGAATGCGCTCGTCGATCTCCGCTCGCATTTACAGATGGCGATCGACCGGCCGCACATCCGCATTTCGGCCGCGTAGTCACCATTTACGTAACGATGACGACAACGACGATGACGACGACGATGACGAATTCGTATAGCGTTACATTGCGTTGCGTTGCGTTGTATTTCGCCAAGTAACGTGGACTTTGTTTCATCGCTAGCGACCACACGCGGAGCGGCCGACGCAGGATCATCGCGCGACCGGATGCCGTCGTGCGCCGCCATTTTGGTGAACGTCCGTTGAAAGAGCGCTTTGTTTCCGCTTGTGAACGCTGAATAACCCGTACCGTTCGAAGATGACGATCGGCGATCGCACGGTTAAATGATGCGAGGCGATCTGAATGAAATACTATTTCATATAATTTATTATCGCGATTTAACGTAATCAATAATCAATAATTGATGAATTCTAGTTTTAGATTGCAATATACACTCCAGGTCAAAAGTTTGAAAACACTGTTTTTACTGCAACACATCCCTTTAAACCTGCATTTCTTAATCGTCTTTTCACTGTAGTTAACGACACTGGATGCAAACGTGTGATATTTAAGTTTGCTCTGATTTCAGGAGCGCTGTAAGTCTTCTAGTAAATAATTACAAAAATAACAATTTTTAAAAGGTGTTTTCAAACTTCCGGTCTGGAATGTATATAGAATGTGGAATAGAATAATTTAAACATATTACTTTAATATTCGCTCGGTCTATTGTAGATGTCTCGTGTACGTGACCGAATATATTCATCTATTATGGTTTCAAAAACATCGATCGTTCTACTTTCACAGTATTAAAATATAAATAAAGTTACCAAAATTATTAGCCCCAATTCAGGTCCACAGAATGAAATTTATCATTTACCAAATTATCAGTGAACATTCAATATTTCATTAATCTATGTAATAGTTTATATAATGTATACATATAATGTATTAAAATAAGTGCAGTAAGTATAATTTGTATTATGTTGAAATAAAAGTAATTAACAGCGTTACTCATAAAAAAGATTTAATATAGTCTACTCCGGAGTGAAAGCAGAATGTGGAAAGTTCATCCTTGTACTGGCAAATATCCGATACGGAAACGGGTGAAAATTAACTTCTGTTCAAACATTGGCAGATTAAACGGACGAACGGATAAAAAGGCCTCCGCGAGGTAGATATCGATCTTACGGAATCGATTGTAATTAATTTATTGTTTGTTAATACGTCCATCCGTTATTTCACGTCATTGAAACTCGATATTTTAACGCGCTTTGTTAATTTTTTGCGTGTCGCCGCTCAGCAAAAAGTTGCGGCACTCGGAGAGGAGTAAATTTGTAAATTGAAGTGAAACTGAAGCGTCACGCTAATGAACTCTGTCTATACATATTCTTTGCATTTTTTCAATAAAATATTTTCTTTATATTTGGAGAACGTAATTTTTATTTTCTCATGCATTTTTATAGAAACCGTTTTTGAATGTAGAATTTCAAAGGCTTAGTTAAAGTGAGTTTTGCAACTTTGTAACTTTAAGGGCTATCTCAGAACGTATTCAGAAAACATTGTGTTAAAATTGATCTTATAAAGCATCCTTGTCTTATAGTTTAACTGACAGTACGGGGTTAACTATAACTTAATTAATCGAAGTAGGAGCACTTGTTGAGTCTAACAGTCTCTTAATGTTCCCACAGAATCTACTGCCGAAGTGCGCTTCTTCATATTTAATTACCAGCGACTGATACAACCGGGAATTGCGAATCGCCGGGGAAAATATGCTAGAAACCGGCTTGCTCTCGCTCTTGCGCGTCGACGCGGCTCTCTATTCAGACAAGCGCCGATACGCTTCGCCGTCGCAAACGCGGCGTAAACGCGCGGCCTCCCGCGGCGCGGCAAAGGCTGGCCGGGACCGCGATTACGCCACGGCCGACGATTGCGCGCGGGGAATTCCGACGTGCCGGCCACGGCCACCTGCCGCCGACATTTACTTTGTGGAAATCCATCGACATGGCCCGAACAATCCTACGGCGTCTGTTCGAACATCAAAGTGGACAACGTCCATAATCCCACCCGGCGCGATTCAAAGGATGCAAACATGCGCGCGCGTGCGGCCTGCGACTGCCATCACTGACCGTTCGCGGTATATTCCTATGTACAGATACAGGGTGTCCCCGGACAAACGCGTTTTCTTCCGGTGACGGACGTTGTACCGGTAATTGGATGCAAGCGCGTCTGAGCGAACCATTGCGGTTTTGACCATCCAAGTTCATCTAATCCTTAGTTATGCAATGTCATGTAGAAAAAAATATCGCTAAAAATATTACACTTTAACATTTATCATCTTGTAACTGGCAATGACAGTAAAATGGCAACGACAGTAAAATAGGATATCTAATTGCGAATTTGTCGAAGTATACAGCATTTGCTATTCGGAAGCATTAAAGTTGCAATAGCTTCCAAGCATTTCTTCCTATATATAATTGTCATGTAATATTTACCGTTGAAAGAAAATGCGATTATCACACCCTGTATACATGTATATGCCACAGAAAGGAATATTATGTGGCATGATATTACCGCAAAACACTCCCTCGCTGTGAGTTACAAGACGCTTTAACTACCGTCATTGGTCGCCGCGAGGCGGGATTAACAGCGGAATTTTCGTAAGATTATGTAGGCGGTCATTTTATTTATTATCCGCGCACACGATTACTTTAACTGCTATTTATACGTAGGCAGAAATCTTACTAATCATGCGCAATCAAGCCGAGGAACAAAGTGATATACATATCTTTTTCTGTCTTTCTTGAATTCGATCATTAACTTAATCTGAGGAGTTTAACTAATAATGATGAAAATAATATTTGTTTCTTAAACGAATAAACAGCAGCAAAGTTTCGAATGTCGATAATTTTTCTCAATCATTATCTATCAATAAAAATATTAAGTAAAATACGTGTTGTAACGTGTTGTAACGTGTTGTAACGTGTTGTAACGTGTTGTAACGTGTTGTAACGTGTTGTAACGTGTTGTAACGTGTTTATTATTTTTTTATAAAATTTATATTTGATATTAATACTATAAAATTTCATATGATTTTATTCATGTATCTTTTCTTTACTTCTCCAAAGACAGTATTACTCTCCAGGAAAGTGCATCTTGCGCCTCCCTCCCGGCTTTCATGCTGTCATGACATATCAGATTCCACGGCGTCACTGTCGATTTAAAATTAACTTCGAAATGCGGTAACGGTCAAACGGTGCAGCAAAGTTCTTCGGCGTATACCTGATTTACCGAAATCAGTGATCGACCCTGCCTCTAGCCACCTCCGGGGAAATGTCGGAGTCGTGTCGCGTCTCTCGGATTGGACTTGAACGGCATCCAGCAAGGTGGCGAGAGGAAGAAGAAGAAGAAGAAGAAAAGAAGAAGCAGAAAAAGAGGAACAGCTGGATGCGAACGGATGAAAGAAAGACGAAAACGGCCTCGCATCGAGCCGGTGCACAACGCTGTCGCGCGAGAAAAGGAGGGAGATGTGCTGAGGAGAAAATAAAAGAAAAGAGGCCGGAGTCGTTACGAGAAAATAGAGTGGCCCGGTGACACGTGGGAAATCCTGGCGAGCACGACGGCGCCATAGGTGCGCCGCCTATTTTGTCCCGAATTCGAGCACACGAGCTGAGACACGTGCTGGAACTATTCAAGTCAGCGGATCCGAACGACTCTGTAAGTACATATAATATACTCACACACATGCAGATTAGCTCATATGCCAAAATTCGCTGTTAGATGTATGTTGTTAACAAATAAATTATTTAAAAAAGGAAATTTAATTTAAGACGGATAAAAGAGAGTAACAGGGATATAATATCGTATTGCTGTTTATGTAAAGATGATTAATTTATGAAAACTACAACATCGACACGTAATAACTCAAATATTTGCTAACAATTCCCGCAAGATTGAAATACGCGCTCATGTCCGAAAACATAGAAAACATTTGTCGGCAAAAATACACGGTATAACGACATCGTTTTATTTACATTCGCGCTGGCAATCGCGTGCGAGAATCTACGCGGATTTTATCACTGTTCGATCCATCGTGGGAGACGAGCTTTCTGTCCCGAAGGAATAGAATATTTCCTTCTTTTCTCTGTGGACAATGGCCAAGTTGTCGACACCAAGGAGCCGAAGACAATAAGAGACATTGGCCGGAGAAGATATAAAGGCACGATTCGTGAAGATATACGATATTTTAAAATTAAGTTTAAAAAATTAAGTTTAAGTTTAACATTCAATTTTTTAAAATTAAATAAATTTTCCTAAATCTCCAGTAAATAATTAACATGTAATAAATTGTAAGACGACTTAACTGGCCATAGATGGTATTCTATTTATTACTACGTATCAACTATAAGGATCGTGGTTCTCTACGAGTATTAAATTTAATAATAATAATGCTAAAGGATCTATAAGATTCTCCCTCTCCCCCCAACAACTGATGTTATAGATGCTTTAGCATTATTATTATTAAATTTAATACTCGTAGAGGACCACAATATGGTTGATACGTAGTAATAAATAGAATACCATTTATAGCCAGTTAAGTCGTCTTACAATTTATATATATATTACATGTAAATTAATTTTATTATAAATAAAAAGTGTAATTTTTAAAAATTAATTTTTAATTTCAAAAAATTATTATACATTTAATTTCCATTATACTACTCCATCTATATTAAACATGTATATAGGTCTTGTTCTTATTCTTTTAATTTTTTTATTAGTTCTTAAATTAGGTTATGTCCTGCTTCCATTTTTCCTCAAATCGTATCGCGCAGAAAAATGTGTACCTATATGCGCATATATGACGTGTAAATGTACGTGAGTGTTCGCAACGTATTAAGCTCGGGTTCGCTAAACCCAAATGACTGTGCGGATCAGTCATTTCTGCGGAAGATACACGACGGGTTATACGTTCGCCACGTGTCGCTACCTTTTTCTCAGCACTTATTCGTCGTCGCCATACAGCATCGTCGCGATGAAACGAATGTCCGGGACTTTATGGACGCCAATGCGAACCGGAAAAGAAATCTCGACACGCGATTCGCTCGCGAAGGTAAATGTATCGCGAAGGTAAAACTTTACAAGAGAGAAAGAGATAACATAATATGATATAAATTATGAAATACTAATTACGAAGCTAGTTTTGTTGATCAGCATATATATGTATACATATCTTGTAACTAAAAAGTGTAAGATTTACTTTCCACAGACTAATATAATTGCTTTACTAACACGCACTAGGTATGCTTATTGGTACAAATTTCAGAGTGACACTAGATTATTGACTGAAGTTATCTATAACTCACAACTTAAATCGTGTTTCCCAGGAATTACTAGCCATAAATTCTAAGAACCAAATAGACGTTAAAGTAATATTTTATCTCGCTCGATCTTTGCTCCGGGCTCCTATTACACACTTCACGTAAAACTATAATATTAGCAGTAGAATAGCACATTGTTGCACGCCGATCGTTAAACACTACGAGGTAACCCTTCTATAGGGATCGATCGAGCGTAAAGGTAGATGGATCGCGAAGGAAAGAGGAAGAGAGAGAGAGAGAGATATATATATATATATATAGAAAGAGCGAGAGAGAGAAACCGTGGATCGATCGGCAAGCACGTCCGCTTAGAAATGCGATCGCGCAATTATTGCAGGCGAGCTCATATCGCCCATTTAGAATCCGGGTAACGAGTTAATATGCGCGCCAAACAATGGCGCGCGAAAATAGATTTACGAGGAGTACGAGGCGCACGTCGATTCACTAGGAAACGCATATAATTGTTTCACGGCTGAATGCCGGCGCATAATATTGCGCATTGTAACACGCCGAGCGGAATCGCGAAACGCTCGCGCGTTTACGTGCCCCGAATCGCGGCTGATAAATGCCGCGCGTACGCGGAATTCGTGCGTTTTATCGCGAAACGTGACACCTGTTACGGCACGCGAGATACGAAAGCGATCGCGCAACGTTCTCGCGAGGCGCATCCCGATGTGTGTTTTCACGCGATTATTCCTCGCGATATAACGATCGTTTCCCCAGGATTTGGGAAAATTCATCCTCAAGCGCAACGCTGATCTTTTATCTCGTCCCAGAGGCACTGCTTGCACGATGTAATTCTTTCTCTATTTTTGCACAATGTACGTTGATACAGATAAATAAATCTTCGAGATATATATGCATTAACAAACACATAACATCTCTTTTCTTCTCTTGTTTTTATTTCTCTCATATTTACCTTCCTTTCTTCAACATCTTGTATAGCTTAGTTTATTTATAGCTTTGTTTTTTCCCTGTTCTATTGTTATTGTACTGTACTATTTTTCTGTATTATCTCTATATTACTACGTCCTGTTGTTAAACTTCCGAATGGCGGGCCAACTAGTAGCCATTTGCAAGCCATAAGGTAAATGTCCCTATTTGTGACCATGTAAGATTCTTGCATGAGTTAATAAGAGAGGAAAGTACTCTAGAGTGATTCAAATCAAGAAACTATTATACCGCACTCAAGATTAATCATTTTTGTATCGAAAAACTTGGTTCACTCGAGTTTTAAATATAATCTAATAAATATCAAAAGAGAAATTGCAGACTATGTAAATGTATGCATTTGTGACTGTCTGATTTAATTTTGGCCCTATTTGTGACCGCCGTCTATCCCGGTTTGTGACCGGAGCATCAGATCGAATGTCTCGGTTAGTGACCGGTACATTAGATTCAATGCCCTGATTAGTGACCGGTACATTAAATTGAATGTACCATTTAGTGAACGGCAGATTAATTTTCGATCTTAATGAAGTAAAGTTGGCTTTTCTCTTTTCTACTATTTAGCGATGAATGGTCAAGTGACCTCATTAGAATAAAATATTTTATTGTATTTGATAAAGAAATCATTCAATAATTGAACAAATAAGTAAGTAATTTGAAGCCGTGATCACAAATCGGTACAAAACACACGATGTTCCAGTTAGTGACCTAACCTGAAGTGATAGCGCTGTCGCTAGAGTTTTCCTTCGAGCATACATCGAATATTTTTCCGTTTACTCGTACAAATGCAACTCACACTCGTCTAGAAGTGTATGGAAATGATTAATTATGATTTTTTGGAAAAAAAACAGCAAAATTTACTGTTATGACTAGTTTTCTTGAGCCAGTCACAAATGGAGACATGCGTGTTTTGTTGGACCTATTTGTAACGTTCGCCTATATATTCAAAACTACCAATATCTTTTTCGGAATCCACGAATAGCATAACACTCATTGACCACTCACTGATAGTTGTGCAAAATTGTTCGTCTATACTTCTTTTTGACGATGTAACAAAGCTGTGACTGTACCGTGACAAACGCCAGATCTAGTAATGTGACGACAAACATACGTTCGATCTGCCATCGGCCACACGAGCACCTTATTTCACATTTTCACGAGTATTTGTTAGTCGAATATCATTGAAACCATATATCAAACCTTGGCTTATTACTCGCAAAACATGATAAATATTCTTTTCGAAGATGAATTACTTAAAACTTCTATCCTTCTGATTAGTTTAATAGAAGTCCGCGAGTGGTCACAAATAGGGTCATTTACCTTATTAAAACATTCGTTATATGTATTTTACAATCAGCTCTTCTGCTCAATTTTAATCGTATCATCTCTAACATACTATCTTGAAATACGGTGGGATAATACATAATGGTTTGAAGGGGGAAAAAATAGAGTAAGCGATCAGATTATCAGATTATCGGGCGAGACAATATTGCTATAGCTTCTCAGAGAAACCGTAGAATGTTTCTATTTTTGGAACGGAAAACTATCTCCATTTTTTCCTTCTAAACACGTGTCGTAGTCGCGTATCGGCAGGTTGCTATTTGAGCCGAGAGCTGCAGCAGCGATTTACGGAGCGCGGCATGGCTTATGCGGAGGTACCGCATCGATCGACGCGGCAGGCCGCGCCAAGTTCGAGTCAACTGAATTATGTTCCGTCTACGTCGATTTGCACGCCATCCCTGCATTAGCTATTGGCAACGGATCATAACTGCCTCCGGCCAGTTCGCCGCGCTCTGCAAATCGCTTCCGTTACACTTTCGTGAGAATTTATATCGGAAGTATGCCTGCGGAGGGGAAAAAGAGGCCTCCCTCAGCCAGCCCGTTTCTGCATTTCTCTTTCTCCTGTTCCTTAATCTTTTCGCGACTGTTCGTCGATGGTAATTGGAGTAATCGCGCGCAATTGGGAGACGTTCCAATTTCGCGGCCATAAAAACAATGCACGCCGTGTCTCGATCGCGGAACGGCGACCGTCGCGTTCGCTCGGCTGCTCGAAAAATAAGTTCCACTCCGTTTGTATTGGAAAATCGATACGCGACGCAGGTAAACGTATTCCCCTGTCTTCGTTCGCGAACGAAGCTCGCGGACGATAAACGATAAATAGTGTGAGACATGTATAACAAAGTTCTTCATGTAGCACGATACGATCGATAAGATGAAAACGATGCGATACGTTAGACTTTAATTGAGTAATTGTTCACATAAGCGCTCAGTTATTGGATATGTGATATACACTGAGAAAAAAAGTTGTTGCTTCAATTAAAGTGGTATCACGGAGTGCCAAAAACATAAGTAGTTCATTCAATTGTATTATTAATAGACCCAATATTTGGATTATTAAAACAATGATTGAATTATTGGTTTAAAAATGCAGACATTGGGTCTAATAATAATACAATTGAATGAACTACTTATGTTTTTGGCACCCCGTGATACCACTTTAATTGAAGCAACAGCTTCTTCTTCTCAGTGTAAGTATACAAAATTGTAGTTGCAGATCAACGTAGGTTATCGCGGCTTAAAATAAAGATTCAATGTTTAAGTAAACTGTCTAAACGTTTCTCTATTAAAAACATTGGTACAAAAAAGCTGAATTGATATAAAGTATCTGTATTTGATAACAAGAAGACTTGGCGGATCGATTCGTACATATTATTCTCAATTTTTGTAATAAAAAGCTTAATTGGAGCGATTATTGGATTGCCACACCCGACACGATGGTCGAATGAACATCCACAAATTGCTGATCTGTCGGCAAATGACGCGCGCCTGTAAACACCAGGCAAGACGGATCGATGAGCAGAAACAGCAAGGCGAGTGTAAGACGAGCAAACGGCGCAGCCCTAACGTGTACATAGACGTGTTTGCGAGCAAATATAGCGGGGCAACCTGCAAAATTGAGCGCGGGCAGGATGTGCATACAACATCCGGCGCGGCCTGCAGATACTGCATCTGAAATTTAAACCGCCTCATTTATTTTCGGTCCCTTCCCTCCCGCCCTCCCAACCGTGTTTCCACGATTCGCGTTTCCGCTGGTATTGTTTGATGTAAAGTACTGCGCGGAGCGACTCCAAATGCTACATGTAGCGAAATTTTTTGAGTACGTCGAATACAGTCCAAGAGAGGATGAACGTCAGCGGGAGTTGATCGTGTAAAAGTACAGTTTGAGTTGGGGATACTATGCCGTGAAATGTTAATTTTTATTTTTCGTCTCGCTTGTTTTGGCTAAACTATATTGTTTATTGTAACTATATTGATTGTATATTGTACATTTATATAATATGTGCTTTTATATGCTTGAAATATAGATAATTTGATTTAGTGTAATTCGATATTTGTATCAATTAATCATATTTAGTTAATATTTTTCATCATAGCTAGTCATTAATAACAAGTCATTAATTCTCCAGGATTATTATAACACAATTTGTGCGACACATTCCTCCCGTAATAGAGATATTTATTTCTCCCCTCAATAAAACTACAATTATATACAGAATACCGTTAGTTTGTTTATTGTTATATTTCAACGATTCTGTTTTGAAATACGAGAAAATTTTTTGATGAGAATATTCGCAGCTTTCATCAATTTTTAATTAAAATATTTAATATTCTAATATCACGTTATATTTAACAAAAAACTTCTTATTAAAAAATCGTGGTAGAATGATGCATAGTTCACGAACAATCACCCGCGCGTTCCTGCGGTTCTTTCTTCGATGTTGCGCAATTCCGCCGCCACGGTCGCGAAATACGCGTGTCCCGCTGTAACTCCGAGGGACGTCGTAACAAAGCGTGCGCGGTAAATCGCCATGGGAACGTTCGCGTCGTTCTAAATTATGCCCATCGACCACGGGGCCCCATAAAGATTGACAGTGACCGACCGCAAGCGTTCATCGAAAGTGGTCGGTCGATCTTCTCTACAACGTCGTCATCTTTTCAAAATGGAATTCTGGTACAGCGGGACGAAGTTATAGTAAATCGAAATTGCGCAGTGAAGAGCAACGAACACAACCGATAGCTGTTGAAAAGGGATTTTCAAAATGTATGTAAATATAAAACAAATAACAATATTGTTTACCGTAGAAAAATAGCATCGAGAAATACATTCCGAAGCTTTTCCGAATCCATTATGCAATCTGTATATAATATTATGTATTTGTAGATTATGCTACGTTAAATTGTGGTATAATTATTATGATTATGATCGACGACGTTGCTAACGCATGTCATTGTCGCTGGCAGAAAAGACGCATCGCGTGCTTCATGCTTGCGTAAAACGCGATGCTCTCGCAAAAAAGGACGCTTATGAGATGAGCACGTGTGCAAAATTGAGAAAAGGGTACACAAGAGCCTGGTACGGCGAGCCTTTATGGATTTCTTAACAGGAGCGGCTTCATGAAAAAGCGGTAATGTTGATATTGATCCCTGTGAGGGAATAAAAGGGTTCTACCATTACATAGTCGCCGGCGAACTTATTAATCCTCGCATATATCCTCGCATCCCCTATGGTTGAAATTTAATTATATACGGTAAAAAGATCTTTCGCAATATGCTTGAAAAATTTGGAACAACGAGATATGTAACGGAACGCTAAGAATCATAGATATTAGAAATGCAATATAGTTTTATATACTGTGTATGTAATAAATAAAATCATCATATCATTAAATAAAAATATATCAAATTAATTGTCTCTATACAATTGTTATAATTAAAAGTTGTTGTTCCTTGAATTTTGAAGAAATAATTGCAAATTTGCAAAAAATATTATTAATCTCGATAATATTAACAAGAAAGATAAATGGGTTTTTTTCTATTTGTTCGTATGTACCTCAACTATTATACATTTTATATGTAAACATGACTGCTATGTTTTTATACCTATTAAATTTAAACTTGAATTTTCATATATATATTTCTATTATATATTGTGTATACTTTTTAGCACTTAATTTCTCCCTGTAAACAATTAATCCTAAAGAGCACAGATAGTGATTAAATTTAAGACTTATAAAGGTTATTCAATCTTATTTCTTTATTTTTAACTATTACATTAATATTTCTTACTAATTAAATATATTTCTGGAACTCATGTCTGTTTAATAAGAATTGTACATATGGAATTTACATATGCAAAATTCACGGAAGATGTATGCTTACGCCATAAATTAATTTCTTCTTTCTCTCTTTTTCTTTTTCTCTATTTTTCAGAATTTAAACTGCTTATGCATTTAAAGAAGCATTATGCGCGAAAGCTTGTAACGCATCGTTTTTTGCAATATTTCAAGCATCATTATTTCGTCTCGACACTGTAACTCTGCCTGGATCAGTTGTGACCGTTCGGCTGTTGTTTCCAGTAGCCGATAGTAGTGTGTAGCACTTTTGTTAATGCCGCGAAAAGCGAGAATCGAGCGATACAAGGCATTCCCGAGATAGTGTAATTGCCGGCGCGTACAGAATCTTGTAAGGCATGCGCCGTCCGCTCGAATGACAGTGCTCGATCACTGTCACCCAGACGCCGGAATACCACCGCGGCAAGAAGAGGCTCTTTAGAGGACGAGAAAAAGGAGGAGAGGCCGAGGACTCGGAAAGTCAACGACGTCGGGATCGATCATTGCTTGCGCGCGAAAATAACACAGACGGGGATAATAACGCTGATTTCCCTCCCGTCTCAAGTTATTATCTTATTATTAGTCGCGACTAATTATATATATTATTATATTAATCGATTAAACTGATTAACAACTTTGCTTCGAAAATGAACCTTTCCGTAGCGTTGTAATAATATAGCATGGATTTTTACATTATACATATACAGTGTCTCGAATAATAATATGATAGAAATAATAAATAAGAAATAACGCATATGACAATTTGAATAAAAAGTTTCTACGTATATTCTAGAGTAGTTTTAAAATAAAGTTAACCTTGCTTTCACTTTAATTACGAAATTTTGTTATACATCGTGATGTATTTCTAAAAATATAAAAATAAAAAGGAAAAGATATTTTAAAATAGGAGAACATTAACTTCTCGATTTCTCGACAAACTTAATTTCGTTTAGTAAAGTCACTATTTTTTACTTCAACGAGACAAGTAACGAGGAAAATTAGAAAGGACTGACATAAAATTTCCTCGATAGAAGCGCGAACATCCCGGAATACACAAAAAATAGTCCATATTTATCAATTTATAAGAAGCAAGTTCAAAGGATATAATTGCCTATCCATTTTTGCCGGCAATATGCGGTAAACGCGCTGAAAATGTAACTTTGCTGTTAAATTTTTCCCGAATAACGAGAAAATATCATCCCCGGCGCTGGAAGATCCTTTTAAGCCTGCTGCTCTTCGGGCAAACAAAGTTTACAAACGAACGAAAATTCGATTTAGAGTCCCATACATCATACGGCGTTCTCCATCCTCCTTTCCCCCTTATTCTCCTCCTGCGCCGTCATTCCACCTAGGAAATTCACGGCGTGGCCCCGAATCTCGACGACAGACAACGGATATCTAATTTTTCTGTTTCGTAAAGTTTCGAGCGAGCGCCGATCGTCGCGACATTCCGCGAATTCCTCGCGAATCCGCCGCGCTGAAAGTCGTGCAATCCGATCGTTTCTGCGTTTCCGCCGGAAGATTCTGACAAATCACGTTTCGGGAAAGTCATTTTGCAGAATGCCGAGGAATGCCGTTCGTTTCGCCTGTGCGTTGTCCACGAAGCAGATGAATCATCAGAATTCTAGGCAAGTATATTCGCAATACGTTGATGTCACTGAAGAGAAAGACATGTAAAATATTACGGATAAATATTTGTGTGTACAGATAAAAATTTTATTGACCGATTCGCGTCGTTTTTATTTTGCTTTTTCGTTTTTGGTCGTAAATTATTTTCATCGTACGTCATGTAATTCGCGCGTAAAACACATTGCTGTAGGGCGTCTCGAATTGTATGTACATTTAGAGTAACGCGTGTAAAAACGTGTGTAACAAGATCTATCGTGTTACATTACTACACGTGCGACATGTGCGCGAGGGTTAATCCTGTCAGCTCTTTTGGTAGCAAGCACCGTTTGAATATTCAAACGTTTGCGTTTAGATATGTGTGTCTCTATGAAAGAAATATGGTTTAAATGTAATTTATCTCATACCAAAAATTAATATTTTACAGTACGAAGACACTTGAAACCTTCTTTCATAATTACTTGTACGCAGCCTTTACACTTATTGAGGTTTAACCATGAACCGATCGAGCCTGTTGTCCATTTTTTATCACTTATACCTGATACACAACCGGATTGTAGCACGCGATGGCAACTCTTCCTAACATTCTTCTTTCACGCCTTTCAATCTCCATATTCTTCGTGGTTTCCCTAATCCACTTTGAAAATAAAAATCACTATTTTGTTATGCAGATTGTTTCGGTCTTCGTTATTATCAATTTTAAGCTCACTTTAGATGATCAATAATTCGTTTCAGAATTCAGGATAGGATTCTATTTATACTTTATGTGTCGCGTAATACAAAAAACATTTAAAAAACAAAAAATATACAGATACACACACACACATACTGCACGGAAAGAACGGTTTTGCTGAAATATTAAAAAATTTGGCCAGACATAGATCTGAAAATAATTTTGTTGGGTCATCAAAATTATTATGCAGGACCCCCAAAACTGTTGCTAAAATATCAAAACTTTTTGCAGCAATATCACCATGTTTGAGTGTTCTACATAATTATTTTGATGACCCAACAAAATTATTATATATATATATATATAATACAAAAATATAGTAGATACAATTACATAATATTAAAAAATATAGGTATATGAAAATACATAGCATATAAAATTAATATAATTATGTCTTGAAATCTGACGCGAATTAAAAATTTAAGTGACTTGAGAATTTAAAAACCTCACTTAGAGTTTATACAAGAGTGTTTCTTCCAATTTTTTTGAAAGTCAGTTTTTTATATACTTCATTTTTAGGGTAATAAAGTTCCAATATTTTAAAACATTTTAAAATTTCATATTTTTGTCATTCATAGCAGAAAGGTACAATGTATTTTTCTTATCGGTCTCTTATAACGCAATATGTATTTGGTATATTTCGTATATCGATGTCGATTTATTTAAAAGATCTTGTTAAAGTTGACTCTAGTTTGATTGTTAGCCACACAAATCCAAATTGGAATTTCGTGTTGCAAACTTCAAACGCCATACGAGCTTTTAACAATTTCGATTTAATATATTTTTCTTTCGATACCCCCGTCGACAAGATGAAAGCAATTTCGATGGCAAAGCTAATCACAAAGCTCTTTTCAATTATGTTAACATATACGTCGTCGCCAGGATCAAAAGCGACGCGGGAGGCCAACAAGCCGATCACTTCGCAAAGTATTAATTTTGTAAGAGAACTTTTTTCCCACCCCCCCCCCTACTAAATTAATTACCGTTTTTAGAAAATTGGCATTTTTTAGGCACAGTGTTTTTAGACACAATAATCACACAATCCGCTATAAATAAATAAATAAATGTATATTATTATCTCTAGATATAAATAATACAAATATAATTTTATAATAATATAAATAGTACACACATTTTCACAGTACTATATATTTTTTAAGACCCAAGGCATTTGACAAACCTTGCATCGACTCACTCATTTGCTCGTTTCGATCATAAGTACCAGCATATTCCATTCCATTTTTTCCCATCCACCCTTCCCCTTCTTACTTTAACTGATGCATTAATTATCATGAAACGCATCGTGTAAGTATAGCAATGGCGGAGAAACCGGAGAGGTCTCCTAATGGTGTGAAAGGATGCAAAGAGCGGCGCGACCCTCCAAAGGGAACGGGTTACGAGGGGAACGTGTACACGGGGTATGATAAGAACTGTACACGTCAAACTGCGATCACTAATAGTACACCTCCGGTCGAAGATAATTATCGGGCCAGTCGCGAGGCTACTCGAGCTGGTGGCGCACGAAGGTGTGGTTGTCGAGGATCAGGATCGTCTTTAAATCGACGCCGCCGCCGACGAGGCCTCTCCTTTTATGCAGCAAGTCGGAACACGTCGGTGTTCGCTATTTAATTTATTAGCGTAAACTGTTTTATTTTATTTTCCGACAATTTTTAGCAATATACGCACATATCACGCTAGGGTGTGACCGTTATGCAAATGACTGCCTCTCTCGCTCTTTGAGTTCGACAGCTTATCATGGCTTGACCTTTACAGACCCAGCCAATACGCTTTTATGTAAATGCAACTAGGCCTTTATGTCTTTCTTTTGTCAAAGGTAAGAAATATAGTTCCGAAGTTTTCCCTGAGAAATGGAAGAACGAAGGAACATTTTCGGAAGAACGGAAATATTCGGTGTCATCAGAATAATAAGGTAATCCCTAAAGTCCTATCTCGAGCTCTATGTTAAAAAAACATGAGGGTACTTCAGTATTCATACAACATCAAAAAGGAGAATTAAAAATAAAAAGTTTTGTTCATGTTGGTCCACGTAACACGAATATAAATTTGCGTTACACGGTATAATCTTCAAGATTATAGTATATAAAGAATTATTTCCATCACCTTGTGACTAATAGAAAAAGGACTTTCTGTGAGAAGCCTCTCAGCATAAGAAAACGGCGCCTGCAGTCACGCGCTGTTTTATACGAAAAACTAAGAGAGGGATAATAAAGCTGGAGCGGCGTGAAATAAAACATAGCATTGAATAAACGGCGGAATATGCGATACGCTGCTTTCATGTCGGCCATTATTCGTTCGGCGCGCGTCCTTTTTCAGCGGCGCGGCCATTAAAGCATGTAGCTGTTTTAAGATTTAGAACGAGCGCGATGTCCCCGCCCGTTCTTAAGCGAGCCCGCGTTTCTGTCAATGAAAATTTCATCTCGCCACGGGAATTGCCGTCTGTAGCTTTACGATTCCCGCGGGCAAGTTACATTAAGCGAAGCGATAAAACGACTGAATTAAAAAACTGATTTGAAAAAGATAGCCGACCGCACTCTCACCATAAAAGCGTAAGTCCTCGAAGCAATTACACCGCCATGGATTAAGAAGCGAATGCGTGCGCGCTCTAGAATTTCGCATTTCTAAAAGATTCTTCGCCGTTACGTGATACTTCCGCGATAAGATCCTAAAGGAGACGAGCATGTCGCTCAAATCTCATTAGCGTAATCTCGAACCTTGCTCAATGTGTCAATTCTGTGTCATTTATTTCCCTATATATATCTTTTCCGATATCTTCGTTTATTTTAAAGATAGAACTACAAAATTAATTATATATCTAAAGCCTTCTTTTTCATCAACCAAATCGAGAATAAAATCACTATATTTATTTTATGATTAGAATAGTTGTATTTAATAAAATTTGATTAAATAATTTCGTGTTAGTTAATGTACAATGTATTTAAAAACCTCGATAAGGACTATGTGCCATGTGGCACATCTGTCCTGTAAGTAAAAGAGCCTGTTTGTATTTCAAAATCGAGTAGATTAATTTTCTTATTACCCGTTAAATTGTGTTCATATCTTTCTTGTTCTGATAGTGATGTAGATTAGGTCATCCCGAGTCTGAGCGCTTCGTGTTGTCAGGTGTTTCACATTCGTGCGGAAGACAGGAAATTATCTAATCTAGGATTAATGCAGCTCTCGGTGCCCTTAAGTACAGCGTAACGATATTGTTCGCGGAAATGCGACCTTACAAGTATTAATTGTGACGATCATTAATACGTTATTACATCAAGACATATCAAGTTATTATTGTCGAGGTACATTACCGGCCCTCAGCGAATCCGCGACGGCGAGTTTTACGCCGGAACTAATTTTCGAGCAATTAATGTTACCGTTACCCCTGGTGTAATGCATACTTTAGTAAGGCGCGACACGTGTTTGCTGTTGTTCGTAACTGCTACTCCGGGCTGATTCTGTGAGAACGCGAACACGTGACACGTGTTGTTACCATTTCGTAGGCGCGAAGGGGAGGACTGTTTGCAAAGTACATTTCTCTGTTAATTGCAGACGCCATGTCTTTGCAAGATTCACGATACTTGATTCTACCTCCCCCTTTCCAACCTGTAACAGGAAAATGGTTTTCTGAAATAGCCTTCTGTCGCCAAAAAAATTTGAATTCTGCCTGTCAAACATTCACAATTCGTTAATCATGTTACATCATTTTTGTTACGTAAAAATATGTTGTTTAAATTTTTTCTTTATTTCAATAGAACAGATTAAAGAGACATCAAATAGCTTGATGAGTTTTAATGGTTCTAATCGTTTACCTGCCGCGTTAATCGATATATCTGCGAACGAAAATTAACATTCAATAAGATTCATTTTTCTAACCAAGGATAATATCTTAGGGTAAATTCACGACATCTCGTTTCCTATCATCCTTTCTCGCACCGATCGTACGGCCGTAAAACGTATTTCGACATATAACGACGAAGAATCGCTTTATCGCGTGCAGCGTTATTCGGCGATTAAATACGACATTAAATCACTTCCGCTCGATTAGGAAACGCGGGAGAAATTCATTTCGCGACGAGAATGCGCAATTTATGCGATAGCGAACGACCGAACGATTAATGCAGTCTATCGGGATTCCTTTTTGACATCGCGCCGAGCATAAAGTAACTACGGCGGCTTGCGCTCCGTTCCGCTTTACTCGATTGTTGTCAGAGTGAAAGGAATTGAATCTTCAGATATATTCATCCACTGCCGATAACAACATTAAAGTGTTGCGAGATAACAACGTTGCCACAGCAAACTGCATCACCATGCGAATAAGAAGGCGGAAGTCGCCGAGAGCATCCATTTTCTTGATTCCACGCTTTTTGCTTATCGAGATAGACGTTCCGTGCGCTGATTAAAGGGATATGCGAGATACATCACGTCTAATGCTCAAGCTTTTAATAATGGAGCATATAAATCATGATCAATTTCCCGAGTCACACTCGGGAAATGCACTTTTACAAATGTCGTCGGTGATGTCGTCGATTACATAATTCCGTCACGGTTATTAAAAAATACTCGCATCAGAGTATATCATGTGTTCACGTTATTTTCCGTATTAGCAGATGCTACGCAACTATATGTCAATGCCGTTTTATCCCACACGAGACGCCATTATTCAATCTTCAGCGACTAGTCAGTTCTCCCGCGCGATGCAAGACGCGAACAAAGGCCGACGCTGTGCTGGTCGGCTAGTTTAAATTGTACATGAATAAATCCTCCATCAGGAGGGCATGCTAATCTCGCGCAACAAAAGCTCCCGGGTTCCGGAAGCTGTACCAGTCCGTCTACGTGACCATCTACATAACACGCGGCCGCTCGAATCCGCTCGCGCTCAAAGTTCATTTCGTTTCGGGCGCGAGGGACTCCCGCGTCGTAAAACTCTCGCGAGAGCCGCCGAGATGGCGAGCGATAGAGAGGAAGAGAGAGACAGACGTCGTCGTCATGTCACAGCCGTGAAAGGTTTCGAAATATTAGTTCCGTAGGCAAACGCCGGAAGTTGGAAACTGCCTGGAATTGACTATGTTATCGGCGGACGGCGGTGACGAACGAATGGTAATTCTGTTTTCGTAACAGCGTTGATCAAAGTGCCGCGATCAAACGGACTTCTGTAATATGGTGCCTGTCCTAATCGCGCAGCTTAATCGAGAAGCGAGTGCGAGCTTGCGAGAGCCACCAGATTGTGCTAGAATGTGTACCGCTTGCTTGGCAAGTGAATTCGCTGGCTTGCGCTGCTTTAAAATTGTAATGTATTGTAATGCGGTATCTCGAACTCTTTCCTCTTTATTTCAGACAAGTGTCAAAGCTCGGTGAATATCTAGCAGCGATGTAACGTTTCCGCGATGTATCAGTGATGCGGAGACAATTGGAGTGTAATACGAAGGAACACATTAGAAATAAGTGAAATATTAAAAATGAATATATAAGTTTTGCAAAAAGTCATCTAAAGTGTCAAAAACTGTTAATGTTATTAGCATTAAGTTATAAGTAAATAGATAAGTACCAATGTACATTCAGTTATTAAAAATAAAGAACACTTATACATAAATATTTAAATTTGACAATAATTTACTGTAGATAGGCATGATGTGTGTCAAAGGAGCAATAATTAAAATGTAAAAGTAAAATATGTCAGATTTAATCAGATCAAACGTTTTATTACGTGTCAGATTTAACGTCAATTTGTATCAATGTACAAATTGGAATTTTTTAATTCGGATAAGCAGGAAGTACTTTTTTCCTGTCTCGAATGAGAATTGTCGGCCGATGACAAAATAACGCTTTTAATTAGTGGTTTCCTACCAGTCTTTTTAAGCATTCCTGAGGATTTACTCAGCGGAACACACACGCCGAATCCGTTTGCGGTTCGCAATCGAATCCCAAGATCGGATTTACCTGGAATCGTTTCCGGAGTAGCAACGAGTACGCAACGGAGCCGGATAATATGACCAATTAGGCAAAAGCGAGTCATCTTCGTTCACACGAGAATTATCGAACCGATTTAAGATTCCGAGATGTCAACAGCGTTAGCTTAATAAAATAAAATTGCAAAATAATGATTACTTTTCCTCTTCAGCGATTACGGAAACAATGTTTGAATGATTATTTCCTCGTAATTATAGCGTATCTGAATGGTGTTGAAAATTGAATTGTAGCAAAAAGTGAACACATATCCTAAAGTCTATTCAGTCTATTCGTGATAATTTTTAAAGACAGTCGTTTCCATTTCTGAATGATAAACCATTATGTGTGCGCGTACGTATGAGTGCGTGAAAAGTATAATTGGAAAAATAGATCCCACTTTTAAGGGCGAAGTCGGATAAGCGAGGAGACAGTCGTGTGAATGCGTGTGCGCCATGCGTGAAGATAGAGAAAGGCACACATAGAGTCGCTTAAATCCCCTTTCTAGGCTTCGGAAACCTCCGCGGCAAGTGCATTTTGTTGTGCGCCCAGAAATCTGTTATTCAATTTGAAATGGCTTTATCGTGCGTCTGAAACCAACCCCAGATTTCGCATTGATGCCAAACTACATGGACTATGAAATCCGCCCTTCGCACACACTCAGCACGTACAGACGCGCATCTGTACGCACACAGAACGCGCGCGTAGGCGCTTTCCTCCGCGTTTCTCTCGAGCGGACTACCAACAATAATGGTGAGACTGAGTGCTCGAAACTTTCAACGACACTTCCAGCGTTTTCCTTCGAGTGTACGGCGGAGTAGAAAAGGCTACGATCAGAAACTAAAATACATCGCACCCGCAGAAAATAAATAATCTGAGAACGCGTTGAAGCGTAATATACGGGAAAATATAAGCTCTTGAGAGAACATGTAATTATCCAGTATCAAAAGATTCGGTCTCATCAAAATCTGATTATCTCATTATTACATTATATTACATGCATAAACTAGTATTGTTAATGTTAAATAGTATAACTGACGTCTGATATATTGAATTGTTCATCACATTTTTTTAAAATTGTTAATACCATAATTCTGCATTTGCACATTTCATATAAATAATGAGAAGTAAATTAATAAATATACCTTTGAATGTTTTAAGAGTTTAATTTACACTGCAAATGAGAGACCATTATTATAATATGTAAAACTTCCATCCTTCTTTATACATATTTTATATATAAGTAAAACATTTTAATCTAAAAGTCAAATATTTTTTAATCAGACAGAATAATGATATGCATGTATGTAAAATATTTATTTATATAATAAATTGGTAGTGTATTTAATTAAAAGGAAAAATACAAAAAACATAAAAAAAAGGGGAGATATTCTATTTCGATTATTCACAACTAATTAGTAACTGTAATCATTATTAATCGCGAAGAAAATTCGGGAGTAAAATTTGATAATTTTCTCGGTATGAGATGCAGGAGCTTGAAATATATTGACAGTATCAATAATCTAATATTATTTATGTCCGGCTTTTGCAAACACATTTTTTAGGCTTTATAGAGAATCTAGCGCCGCTGGCAAATGATTTTCGACAAAACTGTCAGTTGCCATGTTTGTCACGTGCAGACCTGTCAATTGCTAGCGCTTCTGTTCACTCGGTATGACAGCTACTTGCAAAAGCTGCATACACCTGATAGATATACACCGCGACACACTTTTGGATGCTAGATACGGGGCGCTTGTAAAAAGTATTCACGAATACAAAGAATTTTGTGAAGGCGCAGATTCATGCGCATTCACAGGATAACGAAGCGTACAAAACGGTGCATATCCATCTATATGTCGTGTACGACATCCGATAACATCCGTGCAAGCAAGCGCATGCAGGAAGCACGAAGTCCGTAACGCTCTCGATAAGAGCGCGGTAATTCCGCATTTTTACATCTCGTCGAGCAGGGAATAAAAAGAAAGGGAAAAAATAGAGAAAAAGGAGAGAAACAAAAGGAAGAAATCCGCAGTTATTCCGGTCCCGGGTATCTCGCCTCGTATCTGCTAATCCGAATATGCACGAAATTAGCGGCGCGAGGCGGGATCGTAAAACGTTAACCCATTTTCATCCTATTGATCCGCCTTTCGGGTCGAATTGGGCTCACGCGCAAGTAGGAGAGAGAGAGAGAGAGAGAATGCATGTGTGCGAAGTGGAGGAAAAGAGAGAGCAACTGGGGAATAATGCCAGACCAGTCATTAAACGAATGTTTAAAAGTATTTAGATTCGTGTCTGCCAATTAGCAAAAGCTAAAGTCGATCCGATTCCATTGAATGTGCCGTTCAGATCAAATCTACCTAATCCGCCATGTTATTACAAAAAATAACAGCATACATAATTTTTTTGAATTCATAATACGAAATACTTCATTGGCATCGAGGGGTGCAATAGCAGACTTGGCTCAGGTGCTAATTCCTTCTTATCAAAAGAGTTGTGCAGAAAGCGTCCGAGTGATTCACGAATATCTAACGAAGTGAAACTGAGAAGATTTGTAAATATTAAAACGAAACTTAACTACGTTAATTTTATGTGACAAAATTAAATCTGGATGATTGACACTTGAACAATTTTGCTACAATAATCGCATGAGGTATCGTTTAATGACTTGTATGCAAAACGCATCGATAACAACAATCCGTCGTCGCTGTCAAACAGCTTTTTACTTGACATCTACATTCGGTGGAAAAGGATTAAGAATCGCGGGTGCAGGTCCCGTATACGCCAACTCCCACACCCACAAACGCGTGTGCATGAACATTCGTCGCAGGCAACGTGCACATGCAATCGCATAGAACGGGATGCGCGCCCGAGCCCGCGCGCGCGCAGGTCGCGCGCAGTCGAGATTCAGGCTGGGCAGAAAGGCAGAGGTGGATTCACCTCCTGCAGGTTCGCAGGTACGTGCACGTAGTAGGTATACGCGCACTCGATTGGCGTCGGCCGGCGTCCCGGGAGGGGCGCGACGCAAGCCAAGAACGAACGTTGATACTAAACCGCGGCCCGAGCTGCTCCGAACGACAGTCCAACGAGCGTGTGTTCCGAGGCCGGATCACGGTGGTCCATCCGAGCGGCCCGGACGCGCCAAACCGATTCCGTTTGACGACCGTTAGCCGCGTTTGTCGCGTCACGTCACTCCGCGAGCGCGATCGAGGGATATCGTGGCGGAGGAAGATCGCGATCTGACGAATTCATTCGAGGATCTTTACGGTTGACAGATTGATTTGAGACGATCGCTGCGCCGATTCGCTCACAACATCATCGTCATCATCGTGACATTGGGACGGTGAACTAGTCACGTGACTCTCGCGAAAAGAATCGACTGATCGATCCTCTCGACGATCTTAAAAACGGACGTGCCAGGACGAACGCACGAGGAGGACAGCGGATAGCTCTCGTACGTGTCCGGTGTACGTGTGTGTGTCGCGCGTGTTTATGTGTGTCATCGATTGTGTGTGTGTTCGTCGAATCAGTGCTGTTCGGTAGCGCGCGCTACCGGTGATCCAGCGGGTGGGTGCGATCGGAGTGTGCTCCAGCCGTTCGCGTGAGAACGAGAGAGGGAGAAGGCGAGGGTGCGCTCTCTCCGGTGCGTGCCGCTTCCGGCTAACCGGAAGCCCGCGTGCGAATGCCCGCGAGATGCGTCCCGCGGTGCGGTCGCCACGAGTGACCGCGACAGTGCAGCATCCAGTGCTGCGGCCCACTCGGCCGAGTGAGTTCCGGCTACTGATTAATCCGTCGGTGTAATTAATCCGACTTGTGCGCGCCCGGTTCATCAGCAACCACGTGAACCGTTCCTACCCTCGCGTCCAGGTCCGGATCCGTAAACCAGTGACCCTGTGAGGCTGACAAAAGCAATCGATTCAATTACCGTGATTCGTAAAGAGCAATAAAGTGAAACGAGATGAAGAATAAAGTATGACTTGATCTCTAACGGATGAGTGGTTTACGTCGTTTTTGCTTATCAAAGAATATCGCAAGTAACAAATGAGTGTCATAGGATGACGAATGAATTAAGAAGTCCATGTAAGAGAAATTCAATTATCAAGAATGTAATTTCATTTAATGTATAACTGACTGATAGTTCCTGTTTATCACGGACAGTCTCATTTTCTATCTTCCGTAAGACGATTTAAAGCTTCTGGTTTATAAAAAGTGATTCAGTGACCCGAGGCTAGTGCGAAGGATTTATTTTAATCCGATTGCTACTCCCAGAGAGAGGGAGAGAGAGAGAGAGAGAGCGTTCAAACTTCGTGTCCCAATTCGTCGAGAGTAATTCGGAGATGGAAGGTGAAGTTTAACTTAACTTAACGTACGAGTCCACATTGCTGTTGCTCGTTATTGACCGAAGACGATACGAAACTTCGAGTACATAAACAGTGATCTAAGAGAAACTAAGGAAATTTGTTTTACTTCGGCTGCTATCCCTGTATACCATCGTTCAAACTTTGTAACTTGATTCAATAAGTCGATTCTGAGATACGATACGAAGTATAATTTTAACTATGAACATTGATTTCGTGCTACATTTGTTTCAATTCAATTGTTCAATTATTCTGATTTATTGAAGAATTGTTTGAGTGGACAACGAACGAGGATTAACAGACTTTTCAAATACTATGAATAGCCCTCTCAAACTCCATTTATGAAAAAAGATTCCAGGTTGCAAGATGAAATCTGACTTCGCTCAATGCATATCCAAACTCGTTTTCCGATTCATAAGAGATATCTAAGGATAAAGACGATAATATCGAAGGACGGATCGCCGCGGCCTTTAACCGCTATTAATCGACGACGACCTTGAGAACACCAACAGGCGTCTGCGTCAATTACTCACCTCGTGAATGAATTTTTAAAGCGGAAGAAACGCAAGGGTCGATCGTTACTTCGCGAATGAATATTTTAAGAACGCGCTGTTCGCGCTCGCGGTGGTGTTTAATGCGTGGCAAGTACGCAAGGCGTGCATCGAGATAAAACGTTCGAGTTGAGGAAAGCGATTAGCTGATTGTAAAGGAAAAACAGGAAATACGTGCGACTCGATCGCTGTTTTCGTCATGTCCCTTTCGAGAGGTCTCTAAATTGCGAAAGTTTTGGATTGCTATTAGATAAAGCACCGATCGTAAACAGGATCGATGCATTAAGGATTTTCATTTGTCGACAGTACCATGAATGTTGCATGAATCTGGTTTCCTGGCAGGAAGGAGGATCTTTTCTCGAAGGTGATCGTAACCACCGAAGTGGAGTATCGAATAGACGATCGACCACAGAGTTCATGTACTATTTGATAGGCGCGAGTGATTGCAACATTTAATAATAGGTAGATAAATAACGGTATACTACACTTTAGTAATTAATGGATTGTGCAACTGCGAGTTCTCATTCTTTCATTATGAGATAGAGATGTTATAGTGAAGAAACAATTAAAAAGTGAATCGCACGGTGGAATGATAATTGCGATTACGGCTAATTAATATCTGGATAATTAACACTTATCAAGAGTCACGCTTCTGTGGAATGGCGGGACGAGGAATGTATGCTATGGACACGCGATCAAAGTGCTACATCAAAGGAACGTTTGACAAGTGACTGGGAATCGTGCAACGCTGCAAGCTAATTAATAAGCGTTAACATCAATTAATGCTGCTCGAATCGAGTGTTCGCGAAACTGCGTATGTTTCAATCACTGACAAAGGATCTGAGTATTGAAGGAAGAAGTATCGAATAGTGCGCAGTAATGGTGACAGTTAATTGATAACTAAATGATAGTAACAATTAGTGACGGATTCATCCCATTTTCAATTCCGATAATCGTAGATCGTTGTGAGTCTCGATTGAACCGGCAAGGAACATCCAGGACATACGAATGATTAAGAGTTCCAGTTAACTAATGAATCGTCGCATGATGCTACAGTCATAAACGCTCTTTAGTACTAATTATACTAAATTACATGCCACTATCTCGTGATCACTGATTTCTCATCCTTCTCAAAGGACGAGAAAGGACACGGCGACAGCCAGTGTCAAGTTCTCTGATTAATCAGACTAATTAACTTTGTGTGTGCTAAACGCAGTCGCAAGACATCGCAAGCCCTTTGGCAACGTCTCCGTTTCGCACATTCTCGTGTGGCACATTCGCGTATGACCGAAACACGCGAATTAGAAATGGCGCGGCGCGCCACTTACCTGCAGATATAATTAACGCGACCTAAAGACAGCCGCGGGATAGCGAGCGGTCGCGCGTCGGGACATCTTCATTGACGAATCGTTCGACGAGGAACGTCTTAATTAATAATCACGCAAAGCCATTGAGATTCGTGTGCCGTTTCGCATAATAAGGGAAGCGATCAAGGGGGAAGAGAAAAGTGAGACCGATAGAGAGGGGGAGAAAGAGACAGGAAAACAGAGAGAAAGAAAAAAAAGAGAGAGAAAGAGAAGCAGACCGAAAAGGAGAGCAGAAAAACAGAGAGAGAAAGAGGCTCCCGGGTGCTACTTCGTCCTCCTCTGCGTCTACTTTTTATCGTTTCGTGAGGGCCCGAAAAAGAGTTCTCACGCCGCACGCGAGAGAGACCCCGAACACGCACGCAGGCAAGCACGCACGAACGCACGCACGCACTCACCCCTCCGAGGGAAGCAGAAAGCCCGCGGCGCGCGAAGGATCTTGATTTCTTCCTGCTCGTTGATTTTTTTCCCCTCCCTTTGGACCTCGCCGGCCGTGCCGAGTCCTGACAGTGCAACGCGCGAAGGTGAGTCCTGGTCCCGCGAGTGGGAGATACTACTACTAGAATAAAAAGTACAATAGGAATATACTGAACACGAAAACCACATTAAGATGCTATTCTTTTCAAATATTAGCACGATATTAAAAAATTGTCAAAAATCTCAAAGTTTCTAGAAATTTTAATATTTTTAAAGATTAACGGTAAAAAAACTGCGCTTCAAAAAAATCTATTCAGCAGACTAAAATGAACCATTTAACTCGAAAAGTTCTTATCATTATGACTATTATCGTTTCATTAACTTCACCAATGAACAAAGTAGTTCAAGAAAATATTTCTACGCTATTTGCCGTGAAATTATTACAGCTGTGATTTAAGAAATTCGTTCAGAGAATGTCTTGAAATCTTCCGAGACAGTTGCGGTGCGCAAGAATCGCGCGAAATAATAGCAGAGTAATTGCCAATTATGTATGTTAGTTTATGTACTGTGTACCTGTTTGCGACTCGGAGGCGGATCTATTCCGGGATGAACTAGGCAACCTCCCGAGGCATTGCATGTGCAAGGGCCTCGTTAGGTCATAACTCCGACGCGCTATCCGGATCGATCATCATCTGGGTCTCCCTTAATCTTATATTATATATACTGTCATATCGTAAGAGATCTTGCCTCGAATTCCGCCTTTCTCCCCTACCCATTAATTTCATTAAAAATTTTTTCCATTCGTAAGTTCGCGAAAAGTCGCCGGGTAATTTTCTCGGAACGCAATTTCAAGATCGTCGTTAATTTCAGTTATCATAGCTTATAAGATTTACAGACTTTCCTCCGTTATGCAACAACCGCATTAAATCATTTTGGAAAGACACCGCTGAGCGCACGCTGAGTGTATCGACGAAATTACCGCTACGTTAAACACGTATCTATCTAACGCAGAGAAGAGGGAAAGGAAAGACCCTTTATATATTCCCGAATAAATACAACGCGGCACGTGAAGGGCCCGCTGCTTAAATTACGGTCGCGAAGGTATTGCATTTGTTCCAACGTTGCGCCAGGGAGACAAAATTGCGCCATTTTCCAGAACAAATGGTTCCTACATACAGAAGCAATACGCACCTTCGCGTGTACTCACCCCTTCAGTACGAAATTATAACAGATATATCGCAACTTTCGCCCCGTAGCGCACATTTGCGTACGTACGTTTGCGGATAGTACACCTCGGTCTGTCGCGGCGAGGATGATTCATGTCATGTTCCGCGCTAAGAACGTTGGAAAGTTATCGAACGACGTGATTTATCGATCGATGTCTACATTTGTCAACCGTGCAAAATATCGCAAATGTCAATTATCGGTTTTTTTATCAGCGGTGAGAATTCTCTCAGTGAATCGAACTTACAAAACTAGGAGATCTCGTTTTATAAAGCTAGATCTATAATCTGACCACTACTCGTGAGCAATATTCACTTTGATTGTTGCCTCTTACAAAAGTTGTTACGTTATTTCGTATTGCGCTAGTCGATAATAGATATTGCAATTTTTATTTCTCATGACCATGATGATATAAATGCACCATAATGTGCAATTATAGTTTGCAACACTCCTTAGATCTTTATAACAATGTTTAGAGCTTAAGCTGAATCTATAGAGCTGGCAGTCATTATTCATAATTATAGTATTTCTTTATGGTATTTTTATAGTATTTACGCGCGTATACTCGTTATTTTTAATTTTACTCTCTATTCATCATTGAAAAATGTTTTAAAATACATACCTCATAATTCTTGTGATCGATAATGTTTAAATTGGCGATGTATGATATAAACCTGACATTTATAACTAATCAAAAATCATCACTTTGATGTCACAGAACTTATTTTCTGAAACAAGTTGAAATACATTTAAAAGTTTTCAACGCGATTCAATATATGGATCGCGGATAATCAGATTCTTAGATTGGCTCCTCGCGTCTTATCCTTACGTTTTATTACGTCCGGTCCGCTCTCCGGAAAGCGGCATTAATTAAGCGGGAACGTGACGCAACGACGCTGCTGCGATCGGATCCGACAATGCAGCGGTGCTATGCCTCCCGGTGTTAAATGCGCCCGGAGCACCTCGCTCTCTGGAGAACAGGGGACAGACCCTTCCCCCTCCCCCTCGTCTGCCAGAAGTACAAACTGGTTTCGGAAGAGAGATGCCGTCTTCTGCATCCCGTGCCCCCGTCCTCATTGCTCCCCGCGTGTTCGCCGCTCCGTGCCCCGCCCCCTCATTCTCTTTCTCATACGACGGAGCGGAGTCGATCGGGACTCTCGTTCAAGCCCGGGCCTCGCTCGTCTTATTCTTCGGGTTCTCTATCTCGGCGAAAAATCTATGTCAACCGACATGTTGACACGTGTTTAAACGTGGCGGACGCGGCGAGCTCGCGCGGAAAGAGGCGAGAAGCGGGACCAGGCGAGGGGGAGGGAGGGGAAGGTCTTGGAAGTCAGGTTACTGGTATGCAGTGTCGGATTTCGCAGTATCCCGGCAGGGCGAAGGGAGAGAAACGCACACCTCGAGCTGCAGCGGCACGTAGGAGGGTGTACTTATACGCATACGCGCGCGACACGCACGCCCGGCTTGCCGGCCGTCTCATGAATCAAAACTATTCGTGACGGGAGGGAACGGACAGGGACAGAAGGAGGGAGGACATACGTGTTTGCTTACAATAAGCGGGAGGTCATGTCGCGGTAGCTATCGCGTTCTGCTGATCCGAGAGATATGAATTTAATTTTATTATGACGTGAGTCGACCGGCTATCTTCGAATCGCACCTTCGCTCCCGCGGAGAAAGGGGTAGGATGCGGAAAGAGAGAGAGGGGGGAGAGGGAGAGAAGAGAAACGGTGCGAAGAAGAATGACGAAGAGAGATAGGACTGGATGACCTATTTTAATGTAACGACTGACCTTTCGAAAATGTTGCGCTCGGGAAGGTAGAGACGTGTAATTGTTCGGCTGGAGAACGTTTGATCGACGTGGAATCTGGAAACAATATGAACGGATAATAGCGAACGATGAATACTGCTGCGAATCTCGCGAGCTTTCATTCTCTCGTAATCTCGCGCAGCTAGTTTGCTGGAATTGTATGCACTAAGTCACTCCCAGGTGTTCCGCGAAGCAAATGCTTGCATAAAATCTATGATTACTTTCAGGTACCATGTAGCATTGCTGAAACCGTGAAAATTTAGACGAGATTGTAAATAAGATGCACAATATAAAGATAGTATTTTGTGAAGCGATCGCCTGTCCTCGAAATTTTACGTAGTCTAAAATAGAACATTAAAACTCGGTATTAACTGAGAATCGAAATAAATCATTGCCGAATTAAATAGCAAGTACGAAAACATAAACGTGCTTATAGAAACTAATAGAAAATTTTGCGAAGGGAGAGATAGCTTCGCGATTCAGATAATGAAAGAAAAACTCGAGGGTCAACTGACTATTCGCAAACTGCGTAACACGCTTTGACCTAATCTTAAATCATGCAAACTGAATCATACAAGTTACGAGTAACGAGTACCGGAATAATAATTCGATACCGATTCAAGATCCGGCGGATTAGTTGCATGTTGCACAAAATTGCACGCTGCAGTCTATATGTATAAACGCACTAATTAGGCTGACAATGACATCCGGTGACTTTTACTGTCGCCTAACACGCGTCCGCGACACGGAGCGCGCAGGGCGTCGCAGGGCGCATTTCGCGTGTGCGTGTGCCACGGTGCACGCCAACGCGAGCTGCAGACACGGCTCATACTTTGCACGCCGGTAAATTAATATTCGCGAGTGGGCGGCGCGCGTATAAATATTCAAAAGTAGGCACGTTCGGCCGTCTCGTCTGACTCATTGGGTCGCCGGCTGAGTCTCACCGTCGGTTTTCACTTTCCGAACGTTTTCGCTTTTCAGCGCGCCAGGTCGCACACCCACAAAGCCGGATAATGTACGTATGGCGAGCTCGTGGAAAGCGCATAAACGCTGTTTGACCGCTGCGACAGAGGCTTTTCCCCGACAATTACCACCTTCTATTGCGGCAATTAGCGCGGAGAAAGTCTCGTTTGATAAAAAAGACACTCTGGTAAATACCAATAAACACATATGGATTATCGGAGATTCACTGATATTTACAAGAGCATATTTTTATAAAACTGTTTGCTGTTATCTATTTTTCGTTATCTCTTCACGCGAATCCATCAATGCATTTCGCAAAATGTATTTATATTTAGAAAAAGTCAGTTAAAATATATGCGATTTTTTTATATCACATTAAATTGTAAATTGATTTACTGGTATTTAATTTACTGTAGATATTTTAAATAAAACGGGAATATGTGTGTATATATATGCACATATAAAATCACTATTAATATTAATGATTAATTAATTGATACAATATATTGATTACTCCAATCGATATTGCCTTGTTCAGAGATATGGCTTTAACTTGTTATGATCACTTAATTCCATTTAGTCAACACGCTGGTATGCATTCTGTATAGAAAAAAATAGATTTTGCATACTGGGGTTAACAGGATGGAGTCATCGCGGTTCGAGGAATTAATTGCATCGTGTGGATAATTAATGGTCCCGAATCGATGATGGCGTTTGAATCAGGGCTGATAGAAATGTAATGCCACTCGATTTATATATCGTACGCAATTGGAGAATATTTCAATAATGTAAACGTGGTACGTGTGGTATATTTGTTTCCGTACGCGAATAATCGTCGCTGTTAAATATGCGGCGCTATTTCAATTGCGGGTTGTAAAAATATAATAGCGTACGATTTCCAACAAACATCTTTTACCGCACATAGAAAGTGTGTATTGAATTTTCGGGATACATTTACGATGTCTTTAAATAATACATTTTTGAGAGCATTGTATATATAAGATGACCTTATATATATATATCAAAGTGCTGCAAGTTGTTTTTTCAGACACTATTAAGAATAACAACAAAAATTTATACAATATAATTATATAATTATATTATCAATGAATATAAATCATAAAATCTTTGAAGTGGATTACTTTAACAGAATCTTAAACACACTGTTGCGTGGTTAAAAACATGCTAAAGCTTAAAATTGTCTATTCAATTGCCACGAAAGAAAAGATATTTAGTTGTATTTTCGTGGAAAAACAAATTATGCTTTAAAAAATATATTCCTAAGCTTCGATGCAAACTACACGAAACGTACAAAGACATATTATTTCTAACTTTTGCATATAATATATGCATGAATTAATTGTATGCGCATATTTAGCATTATACATGTATGGAACATCTATTATTAAATTAATGATTGTCCACCATCGAATTATCATTAGTAACGTTAGAATAAACGGTGACACAACTAGCATAATCTGATAAAGCATAATCAATCTAGTCGCAACTAATAAAATTTTATTTTTTAATTAAGTTCAAGTAATTCCGCAGCGAAAACTTCATTTTTCAAATATAACACATGTGTATTTCTATTGCATGCATCGAGTCATCGTCCGGCACGTAGACAATTCAGCTAGTACTCGCCGACTCTCGACGATCTTTTTTCAAAAGCGTGATGCAAGTGCGCATAATAAAGATAAGTTTATTAGAATAAAAATCGTTCGAAGAGCCAGGACTAGTTCTATTCATATAACGAAACGCCAAAGAGAGAAAGAGAGAGAGAGAGAGAGCGTACTAGGGTCAAGTCGCGCGCGCGTAACTAGATACTTCAGAAACTCTCATTACAATAATCCGCTGGCGCAATGGTCGCGCCCTGTGAACCGATATTAAGAAGCTATTGTCGCACACCGTATCAGTGAATCACTCCCACACACGACCCGCCGAACAATGGACCAACGGATTATTAGCGTTTGCACCGGTCGATCGCGTCGCGTCGGCGATAGATCGTCACAACCAGAGCATTTCGATACGCTGACGTCGTTTCACGATAATAATTAGACAGCTTTTAATGAATTTCACCGTCTGCCCTTTTATCCGAGATGCCCTTATATCGGTTAATAATAGAATTTTATCGGAAGATATAGATAGATTACGAAAAATTTCGAAGACGTCACAAATGGATGCTGCAATAAAACGAATATCTGAGAAACGTCAGTGGCGTTTCTAAATTTAAGTTTCTTAGGTTTATATAATATACTGCTACTCACGATGCTATTTTCAGTCCATTAAAAATTACTTGAAGTTCCTAATCCAAACAGGTGTTTTTCACATTTTTTTCCAAGCAGCTTATACATATTCTAGCTGCAATAATCGTGATATATGTATGAGAAGTCGAATATTCGAATGATTATTGAATTGCACCGATGTGACGAAAAACAACAGTGACGTCATATCGGCGACTTTTTTTCATATTATGATATACAGCGTTATGACATACTTGGATGTTAATAATCGTACAATTAAAAACTGTGCCTAATCGCGCGAATGGAATTAGTTATCACGTACATTTATACACGAGGTAATCAGCTTGGAACTCCCATTACAGACATTCTCCACATCTTTAAGTTCTTCTATTCGAGTCTTTCCTCGCCTTTGCAAAGTACAAGAAAACCTGTATAAGAATTGATTCGAAGTATTAATGAAAATCGTTAAATGCTTTACTATATATTTCATTAACACAAGTTTCAGATGCACAAAGAATCCAGTTTTCCGTTTCTTTGAAATCGTTGAATAAATCAGATGATATTTTATTATAATCATATACCAGCAAGATATTTGAATAATTATGTTAATTAAACTAATCCTTCGGAAATAATTAAGATCTGTTATTATGCTAAATGTTCTGCGATTCCTTTCTTTATTACTTGTTATATTATAATATGTATAGGCCGCAATATGAGCTATGTGATTAAATGTTTTAGACATCGACATACGTATTAACCTCGATTTGTATTGATCAATGCATTTGTCTCGTGTCTTGCAAAATCGTGATCAATTTTCATGAGCATTTTCATTCTGTCACCGTTTTTCATTAAAATCATTGTCAATTTAAAAAAAAAGGAAATCGATGTATTATAATAAGTCCATCATTCTACAATTGGAAACCAATGCTATAATTTCGGGATTTATTATCGAATTTAATATCACAAAAATAGAAATGAAAATAATTCATCGATGATTGACATGCGGCAATAGCAGTTTTCTGCGGTAAAACGTAGCAGTGTAGGAAATTTATGTTTTAGTCTCATCGTCAGATTAACTGATGAAATATCGCACGCGCTCTGTTGCAGACCAAGATTATAATATCACGATTTTAACTGCGGCGTGCTTAGTAACACCACGCAAGGTGTAAGCTGGTTTTCAGCTGGACCACATCGCGGCGAAGGGGTTAATGAAGGCGCAGTCGCGGCCATTGCGGGACCATAAGCGGCATTAGCTTTATTAAATAAAATCGCATCAAGAGGATTGTATAGGACAGGGTTAATTGAATGATTGGGTCTCATACGCTCACTGGGCGCATCTACACGCCGAACACACGCACGCGCGGGCACATATACGTACACACACATGCCCGTGGTTTGCCTCTATTCAGTGCGCGTCCGTTCATATGTCGTAAAACACTTTGGTGTATTTCGTTTGACGCAGTTTGCGCATTAGTAATGCAAATTCCGCGCCGGCCAGCCGGCCGACCGGCTTTGGCAGCGCGGATTTTCAGAGATACCGACGCGACCAGTGCCTTTTCGACCGTTCGAGAGGGATGGAAATTCCGCATCGCCAAGGGCGCGTTAATTTTGATATGTACGGTCCGCAACCGCTGGGCGAATTACATCGCCGCCATGCATAACGCATGGGAGTCGAATGGAAATCGACTGCATCACGGAGAAAGACAGGCGGAAAGCGAGGAAGAGAAAAGAGAAAGCGCCAAGGTAGTTGCCTTCTTGTCTCTTCCGACCGTACAGCGATCCTCCATGCTTCACGATTCGCTGTCTGAGAACGAAATATTCAACCCTCTCCATTCTCTTACAACGTTCTGATGTTGTTGCGGTAAATATTAAAAGTTGTTTTCAATTTTAAATTCACCTGATGCCGTTCTTAAAGTTAGATATAAGTCAAAATTTATGGCGATATGTACATCAAAAGAAAGGAAATGCCTCATTTCTCATGACGCAAATGTGAACTTTTTATGATATTGTTTGTTACATATTATAAACATAAAACATATTATAAATTCCAATAATATCTTTTTTATTTAAAATATTAATAAGAAAGATTAATAAAAAAAACTATCAATGAAAAAAAAATGACGTACGATCGACGGATTTATACAGAGTGCATCGCGATGCATCAAAATGAATATATTAATCAATGATTTTATTGTATCGTTAATTTTATTGCAATTATGAGGCGCATACGATATCAATGTTAAGATAATGAATAATTAATTTACAGGATAATGCAATAACTACACTGCTATAGATTCCTATTATTTCGTCACATACACAAGCTGTACATAACACCTTTATTATGCAACATGTTTGTGCAAATGTTAGAACAAATTTACATGATTATATGTGGATAATTATTCTATTAATTTGCTGATGCAAAAGAAAAATTAATTATAAATTATATATCTTTTGAAACTCGCATCACACACACAATAATTATATTTGAAACGTTTTTTTGTAAATTACTGTTTGACAGATTACACGAATTCAACATGCCTGCTTTCTATTGTTAGTCGTTCTTAGCTCAGAGAAAAGTGATTTCTCTGCACACGACGAAAAAATGTTTTCTCCGGGATAACTCGACGAGCCAGTCGACATTTTGATCTTTCATCGCTGTTTGCGTCGTCGACCTCGCGCTTCCTCGAAGTGTTACTTTTGCGTCGTTCGTTTCGCGCACAGTTTCGCTTCGTAAAATCGCCCCCTCCGTGCGCTTTTCTTTCTTCTTGCCACTTTGTTTCACTTATTTTCAGCACCGACACCGTTCCGGAGACGCGAAGATTCACGGATCTTTGCGGATGCCTTCGCAAAGGCGCCAAGGGTCACTGCGAGCACGAAAATTGCGGCGGTCGCAACGAGTCACATGAAAAAGATCCAGTGGACTCTTGGGGCAAATGCAAATGATGGCCAAGCAAGCTCGCTGGTTCTTTTGATCTTTCTGAGTGTCATTTCTGAGATTCGTCTTTCGTACGATTTTAATATTATGAAATATATTACGAAATCTCATAAAAATGTAAGAGCTTCAGCACGACTTACAATTAGTATAATTTTTAACATATTTTAGATCACCAATTCCTGAATAGGTACGGTGTAACACATAAGATTTATAAGAGAAAATTATAATTCAGATAAATTGTAGAAAAAATAATCTGCATTACGGTAAACAAATTTTTGTAATAGTGTAAAAAATTAATATTTAATGTTTTTCCATTTTATTTATTGTAAGCTTATTATGTTTTCAAAATAATTGTAAAAAATCTACCAAATTTTAATTTTTGAGATAATAATCGACAACTATATGATCTGTAAATTCACGAAAAATATTATATATTCAGGAAATATACTTTAATATTTTCTAAAATTCAGAATTCAGAAATATTTAATACGCATTGTAATCCATAGGTACTACTTCGTCGATACCGCGATCGACCATGGAAAGAGAATAAAATGCTTCGCGCGACATTCGTGCGACGTGATTGAACGTGTAGATATTATTAACACGAACGGAGACTATGAGGGGGCTTCTACTTCGATCAATCGGGATCTCTCGGATTATCGCTCTACACGCTGGCCGATCCAATTCAGCTCCCCCGCCCCGTTACCTACCTAATTAAACGGAACTAATACTGACGTTGCACGTAGTAGAGCTGAAAACGAACCTGTACACACAGACGAGCTTCCTGGGTTCATTTTTCTCACACGTCCGTACAGAGGCGGCTAAGCCGCAGGAGTAAATACAACGTTGCAGAAAATCATGTGTGATCTATATAGTCGAGGGTGCCGGCTACGAGCTGGCGATATTTTCAAGTAATTTCGCCTCTCATCCGGTGATTTAACTTGTTAGAAAATAAAACTTCCTTCTCTTCATTTCGAGTAATATTTACTTATCTAAAAGCGTTTTATTCGAAAGAAATTTCGAGGCCCGAGGCATATTGCTCGGCAGTTTAATCGCCTGAGAACACAGGCCAGTAAAGCTGCATGTAAAGTAGCGATGTTCTCGCACGGAGATACGAAAAGGACATCTATTAGATACGATTGATCTCGCAGGATTCTGCGGCGAGCGACATTACTTAACCCTTAATGCCTCGTCCGAGGAACGATCGAGTTTAATCTCGCAGAAGCTACGTGCCACACGACAGAATGCAGTAGCTTTCGCATGCCTTTCTTCCCTCTTCCTCCTTTCCTCCCTCCCGCCTGTTTCTTCTTGTTCTCCTTCCCGAGCGTTTCTCGCCGCAGGATGCGGCTACCAGGCAGATGAATAGATAGCGGCTAATTTTCAGCGTTCATTAGAGCTGCGGGTCTCCGTACGCGTGTATTCTCGTTGCGCTCGCGCGACACTTACTGCCGGACTCGTACTTGCACGCAGGGCCGCAACGAAATCCCTTTAACGCATTTGCATCTGCAACGCAAACGAGCTATTCCGGTAACCGTCGACTTTTCACGAAACTGCGTGAGATTGTGCGAAGGTTACTTCTTGCTTCGTGATAGCTTTACAAACAGAAATCAGGAATTTGAACCAGAAAAGTTTCAGCGTAATTTCGATGCCGTGGAAAGGAAACCGATCTCTCTCTACGTTTATTTTTGTGACAATGGAAACGCGACAATCTATTTCTCGAATAAAGAAGCTTTCGGCAAAATCGAGTATTTCAAGCTACTTTGAATAACTTTGCTTCGCTGTATGTACGCTTCGAGGAACGAAACGCAGATTCTTCATGACGAAACAATTTTGCAATGATTCTTTTTTTATAAAAATAAATATATATGTTTCTATAAAAAAAAAAAGAAAGGCGGAGGCAAGCCGGGTTATCGATCTCGCCGCAGTTCGAATCGCAGCGAATGTCTTATCTTCTCGACAAAGCGGATGCATCGCTTTGCTGGAACGGCGCGGCGCGGCGGCGTGGCAGATGCAGCCCTGCTTGTACGATACGAAGGCCGCTAGCGGAGCGGCCGGTACACATTACGTACGTGTACGTACGTGTGTCTCTACCGTGCCGGTGAAGAGATCGCAGCGGGGAACATAGAGGC
Organism: Aphaenogaster floridana; assembly: GCA_003063835.1. Classification (NCBI taxonomy): domain Eukaryota; kingdom Metazoa; phylum Arthropoda; class Insecta; order Hymenoptera; family Formicidae; genus Aphaenogaster; species Aphaenogaster floridana. The sequence continues at coordinate 766,410 of NJRP01000041.1, read as the reverse complement.
ACGCCAAGAGAGCAAATAAAGAGATCCGGCATCCCGGAGAAATCTAATTCCTAATTGGTGCTTCGCTCTGTACCCTGCTCGTGTCGGTTATCTACCGCTATCGAAGCGCACGACTGGACTTTGTACCACTGCTGCTGCCTGCAGAAAGGATACTGCCGAAGGAGAGGGAGAGAGATAGAAAGACAGAGAAAGAGAGAGAGATAGAGGGAGAGAAGAGAATACGATGGAACAAGATGAGAAAGAGACGGAGAGAAGGGGCGGGGGAGAATAATGGCTGCGGTTTAACTGTCAGACACAAAGGGGTCGAAACTGCCGAATCCATACGAGTAGCGCTAGGGTGAGAGAGCGCGAGAGAGCCCTCCCGGGCTCGATTACAAAAATTGAATGTAGCCTCACCTGTCAGTCGGCGAGACGGACGCGTGCGTTATCACGTTAGGTGTAGAGTGAGCTTTATACCACCGCCGGGTATCGGACGTCGAGAGATCTAGCGCGTGAATATCGACCGTAGACCGTACGCGAACGGATGAAAGTCGAGTCAGGTTCTTAGCTTGAGTTATTCCCATGGATAAATTATTTCCCATTGTGTTTAACGCCGGGAGATCTATCGCGTGAATAGTGATTGAAGGGGCAAGTGAACGGGGAAGGTATATGTCACGCTCTTAAGCTGTATCATAGCCATAAATAGTTCTTCCATTGTACCATCTATATACCATCGATTGTACTAATCGATGGTATATAGATAGTATATATACATTCGACATTCTTCTTTAAATATCAATTTAATAACATTTAGCAAAATTGAGTTATCGATTAATGATCCATGCTCAGGATCGGATCATGGTACCCGTAAGTGTTCTATTCACTATAAAATAGACAGCTTTTATTAAATATTAAAAATGCGTATCTCTTCTTTATTATCTTTCCTATATCCTGTTCCATTTCGGTTCTTCATTAACGCAATCGTAAACGCGAATCGGTAATAAATCCGCGAATAATTCGGCTTAAAGAAGGAGAAACAGGATCTCGGAAATCTCCATTCTTTTCTCTACAAGGATCAAACTTCTTTCTCGCGCGCCGTCGCCGTAAAATTGGCGAAAGATTCTCCAAGGCGTTCTCGAAGGGTTAAGCACCACGCGCAGCCTTGAATGTGGATTTTTCTCACAGAAGTTAACTCGGCATAAAATAGAGCCGTGTCCGGCGCATGCATCGCATCGCATATACTCATTTACTCACACTCTCTCGTGCGACTGCATTTACATCGCGTCGCTGTGTTTGCGAGAGAAGAAGGGCAGAGAGCTCGCGCAATTTAACATCGCCTCGTTCGTTAACCCTCCAATGGTCGCGCGAGTAATTGTAACGGTAATTGTAACGCTCGCGCGGACGATGGAAAATTGTTCACCAAAAATTTCGCATATTTTTGGTGTTTTAAAATAGCAAAATTTTCATTATCGTAAAACGTGTCTTGATGTCGCAACAATGGAGATTTTTGAATAATCTGCATATAAATGACGCAATATTGAATAGATATAGATAATAATAAGATAATAGAAACTTCATAAGATAATAGAAACATATCGATAGAGCGTAATAATAATACGCATAATAACGGTAGGAATAATAATGAGACACAGTTCAAGTAACGATGAATGACCGTCGATTAGCGTATGCAAGTCGGCAGTCGACCGCACGTGAAAAACCATGTCACCTCAAGCAATAGCGTTGACGGTCCCTTTAGCATAAGAATATCAGGATGTACCATGAGATATTCGCGCGTTGTCCAGTGGAAGAAAAATGCGTGGCGGCGGCGTCCGGCGAGTGATCGAGTGCAGTTATGACGCTTCGGACGGCGCACTCGTATTCGAATAAAAGCCGAGCGTGGGAGGTGAGAGAGTGAATAATAACTGAGAGAGTAACGTCCGCCACGCTCTCGGGGAGGCCTGGACTCGCCGTGACTACTCTCGCGTCTCAATTCGCTGTTCGTTTTACGCTTCCAATCGTACTGTTTTTTACATGATTTTTACATTCTTTTTGCAAACTGCAAAACTGTGGAATTTTCTCTTAATTTATTTTGGGAAATCGAAACTGATCTTTTTTTAGCGAATAATTGTCAAAATCAAATACTTCAAATTAGAACTTAGATTAGCATCTCTATAAAAAAAAATTTACATTAAAAATTAAAAGTCAAGTTGGTTATTGCTTCGCATTATTATAAAGCTTTAGTGAGAACCATAGAATATTTTTAATAAAAATTATTAAAAGAGCCTAATACATCAGTCAGTTTTTACAGATTATCATTATGTTATAATAAATTTTTATATTGTATCGTAATAAATATTAAATGTGATATTAAAGTGTCGCCTTTTTGCGATTTTTGCGAATGCTGACTGGTTTCATGCACGGTATTAAAGACGTTTTATAAATCGCTGTTTCTCGATTTATTGAATAAGCGCTGGCGTTATGATTGGCGCCATGAGAAGCGGCTTATAGACGTTAAGTATGATAAATGCAAATTTCTAAACGGCTGTCTCTCTCTCTCTCTCTCTCTCTCTCTCTCTCTCTCTCTCTGCCGTAGGTGATAAGCTCGCGACTCATAAGCGTATCGAACCGTGTCGAGGCAACTTGCTCGTCGTTCGAAAGGAAAAGTAAACGCCGAGGCAAGGCCGAGAGATATAGAGACGAAGAGAAGACGAGGAGCAATATAGTATGCAAAACACGAAGTATCGTCCTAAGAAGCGAGCGGCAGCCGCTCTCAGTTGCACCGTAATTGGCCGCGCGCGGTGCATTCTTATCCTCTGGGAGTTGCAACTCGTGTACGGGTGCCCTCTTAAATGTTGCGGGCTCTAAGCACCGGATATACGATAATTGCCGGCGGGAATCGCGAGGGCACCGCGATTGTAAAAACGAGTCTCGCCCAGGGGTGGATTTAAAAATATTCATACTCGTCAAAATTGAAAATTAGCCAAGGATCGACCTTCTCATTATTATTATCATCGCTGGTCCTTTTGTTCCGTTCTAAGTCACTTCAATCTTACTATAAATTCTTTTATAAAAGATGTAAGGAAAACATTTTATTGAAATAAAATAAAAATGAAATAAGAGAAGTTGAGAAATTCTTTGAAAGATTAATCTTATAGAGATGATCTCGATGTCGTTCGGATCGGAAAAGCGTATCAGCACGCTGCTACAAATGCCGGAAATGATGGTTCGTCCGTAATTGCCATTCGAACTGGTTTACTTTGAGCTCGCGGGACTGAATCGGCCGGGACTTGTCGAAGTGGCGCCGGTGAAATAACGAACATCGAGAATTGCGCTCGCGGGATATTAAAAACGGACCCCATTAACGCACGCGACGGAACCACAAGTGAGCCAATGATAAACGATTTTTTTTCTGCGGGAGAAGGCAAGCGCACGCCAATTTTAAATTTTGCGTATATTTTGAATAGAATACGTTTTGAGAGAGAATTAATGTGCTTTGAAGACATTTGTGTAAAGTGATCAATATTATTTTTTATAATAATGTAGAAGGTAATATGAACAGTCGATGTCTGTCTATCTATTACTACGTTTACACGAGTGTTACTTCTGTAATAACTTACTCAAATTCAACCCCGTTTACGCGGAGTGAATTATCGTAAGTTACGATAATTTGAGTAAGTTACTACAGAAGTAACGCCTCGCGTAAACGTAGTATATGTCAATGTGTAAGTATATTTATAAGTTCAAATTATCTAATTGTCTAATTAATAATGTATTACTTATTCTATACAAAAATTATACATATTCTAATAAAATAATGAAAAACTTTCGTGAAAAGAGGATATATACCACTGTTTCTCTTGAGTTTCGTGACACCATCTCGTGCCTTCCTTTAGAAAAAGATCCAAATGTCTATATTTTCCATTATAAGATAGAGAGCCGCTTGGTTTCTTTTATATAAATGCCATCCAGATCGAGAGTCACGCGAAAAGAATTTCGGAAGGGACGACTCTTCTCTGAGTGGCGACGAATGCGAGGAAATTATATGTTGCGTGTGTCTTTGATCGGTGATACGAGGGAGAGAAGTGTGTGCAACTATGTATAATGACGTTGATGATACTCCGGCATGATTGCGGCGAAGCCGAGAAGTGTTTAAAGTACATGCGATTGCGATTTAGACGCTCGATAATGAGCCATTGTATGCGGATATAACTCACATAGTTGCATCACATTCCATCTCTGAACTTTTCACACTTTAGTTGCGATGAATATAAATTATACATCTTCGGATTTTTTTAGAGAAAGATGCAGGTGTACGAAATATCGGGAAATGTACTAGGATAAATATCATGCTGCGTTGAATTGCGATAATCGTAACAAAAAGTTCATGCTAATGCAACATTGAGTATGATATTAGATATTTTTACTCCTCAAACGATCAGTTGAAAAGCATTTACGAACGTAATGCTGCACTGTAATCAGACACAATTTTGCTTCTTTAAATCTTGCGAAATCATAATTTAATCCACCAATTTTTTTCAATCCTCAAGAGACGTTCCCTCTTTTGATAATTCTACGGTGAACGCGGGCGTTGCAAGAGACACGTGTTACCCTTAAGATGCGTGCATCGTGTGCGTATTCTCGAAAAGAACGGCGCGCGATAGGAGCTTCACATTTTCCTCGACGTTGACGTCCTCGAAGTACGCGAGCTTCGAGATTACGACCGCGATGCCACCGTCGCGACGAGAGGTTGCCGAGCAAAAAAAGAGAGGAGGGATTCGCTCTCATGCATTTTGCATGAGGGGAACGGTTTTGTCAATACCGTTGTTGTGATCGAAAATTGTTCCTGGAAGATACGATTTGAATAAGAGGGCACCGGGGACCACGGTGTCGCGTCGAACTTGAATCGGGCCCGACTGTAACGGATAAATTGCTCACATTACGAGCGCTGCTCGGACGGTCGCGGCGCAACCCTCTCTCGGCCGCCGAACTTTCGCACCCGCGCTTCAGTACGGCGATTTATCTACGACACCCGCGTTGTCACATAAATCTATGATACATACACCAGCCCGGAGTCCTGGAAGGACACTTGCTGGAGAGACCGTTACTGCGCAAATCCTTTAAATCCCTCGACGTGTGTGAACGCTATGTTCTCGTACGAATTATGTGTAATGTAATTTTTGGAGAATAGAGAAAGGTGAATGACGACTATCTTTGAGGTGTGTCTCTTTTTTGATGGATCTTGTAGCGTACAATTCTATTTCGGTCAATATGGTATATATTTCTTTGCACATTAAGAATTTAAAAAATATTGCATTATTTATATAATATACGAATACATTAATTAAGCAATATTTTGATTAGTAATATCTGCTAATGCCTACTAGTATCTCCATCGTTTACACGCTAGTGATTTATTTCTCAATAAACATTGAGCTACATTAATGCTAGCCTACTGGATATATACGCGCTTTGATAAAGTCAGCTCATTAAAATAAATAAATCATTGGCGCCCTTACAACTTTTTTCAAGGGAGGGCAGAGTGTAAAACTTAGGGTTGCCAAACAAATGTTTCTTCAAATAATATTTTTTAGAGAAATATTTATGCAGATTTTTATTTTTAATTGTATAAATTTTAAACCAAAAGTTGTCTGGTTGTCAATAAAATCATTCTAAATTGAAAAAATTAAAATCCAGGGGGGCATATGCCCCTCCTTGCCCCCCCTCATGGGCGCCCCTGAAATAAATGAACTTTTATCGCTAGATAAAAATACATAGATTGTACAAAGTTAAAGGAGTGTATAGACTTTGGGATTTGCGACGATTCACACTTGTTGTGCCATCCACGTGTAGTTCAGGTCGTTTCGTTATCGCAGACGAATAGCAGAATGACAAACTACAGGCATCACGCCGGAACGCGAGCGCGGAGTAACGATACGTGTTACGTTGCTACAACGTATTAACACGAAACGAACGGAAATCCCCTTGCACGAGAAATGGTTCCATTAGTGGAATAAACGGGTGAATGAAAAATCGCCCAATACGCCTGCTATCGCGATTAAAAAGAGCGATATTATTGCAAAAGAGATATCTTTCACGGTCGAAATTTCTTCGTTGTTTCTTTAAAACGTTTAGGGCTTAGTTTTAACAGGTTAATCCTTAGAAGCTAATCCTTACATATCTAAATTTTCATCTTGTGCACAAAAAGCGCGCGAGTAGCGTAAAAGGAACGGCTATTGCATTTGCGTCATTCTATCGTCATTTTTTATTTCACGCCCTTTTTTCCACTTTGTAAAGAATATCATAGAGTAAACGTTTACACGTAACGCAGTTTTACGTCAAGCTTTAGCTCCGAACGCGAGTTGACGCAAAGCTTCCAGAATTGCATCCAGACTTTTATTGCTTGTCTTTTGCATCGCATTGATGCCCTGCAGCGCATTTAAAACAAACTTTCTTTTAAAAAATGACACGCACCTCGTTAATCTTCTCATATTTTAGACAATCCGTGCTTTTTACAAAAAAGAGCTATCCTAATAAAAAAGATATTATCATTATTATTACAATTAAAGGATCAATTTTCTATTTTTTGGTGCTTTATAAATACTTATTTTATAATCAAACTTAACTTTATAGAAAAATTATAGAAAAAGAATGTAATGCGATGAATAAAGATCTAGAATTTCTTAGCATGCACCGATCTTGTTTAATTTGTTGATATTACGGTGGAATTAATCAAAATCCGCGATTTGTACATGTGTATAAATATTAAAATAAAATATTTGTTCTAAGATAAGTCCATGAGAGCTATATCATTATGCTTTTAGAAATCGCGTCATCATTGCAGAATTGCATTGTTAATTCCTTTGGGCCGCCACTGCTCCTACTCAATATGTCGTTAATTTAACTAAAATAGTGGTTAACATTTAGTTTTTTTTAACTATCATGTGTGTCAAAATGACATATTTGTTGTTAATTTAACTAAAACAAGGTGTCGAAATTAACGACATATTGAGTAGGAACAGTGGCGACCTATAGAATAGTTAAAAATGACTCAAATTGAAGTTAATTTGACACTACGAATTTAACAGTGTAACTCTGCAATTTCTCTTTGCTTCATCGCGAAGTCATTTTAGCCGTATCTGATCTCGTGTTACAAAGTACGAAAAAGAAAGATTACTCGCTAAATAACGTTCAATCACTCTGGTTCACCGTCGAAACAAGTATGTATACGCGAGTTCGTACACGCGTCTACGGCGTCCTGTGGGATGCACCGAAACAGATAGAGAGAAAGAGGAGAAAGAGAGAACAGGAGAGAGAAAGAAAGAGAGAGAAGAATGTTAAGCCGGCTATTAAAAGCACGATAGTCCGTAATACCCGTAGTTAACTGTACGCGGGCAGCGGTTCAGCGCGTTCAGCGCGAACCCCGTAAGTTACGGGCATTATTATCCATCCGCCGCGCTCGCGGCCTTTTTCCCATTCGGCGCGGCACCGGAATGCGAAGCTACCGTTCCGTCGTAATAAAAGCCGTTTCACTTCTTAATCCGCGCCGCGGCAATTTTCCGAGTCGAAGCGAGACGTAGGGACCTTTTTGCCGGCCGCCTTCCGCGCCGTTCCGCCCTGCTCCGTTCCGTGCGTTTTCTAAATGCTCTCGCGACTTTCCTGCTGCGATTCATCGGCAATCGTATTACGTTCTTGTGCTCAGTCGTTCGGTTTGTTATTAGAATACTCTTTAGCTTTAGATCGCAGCAAGTGTAACTTAAAGCGCGGCCGTACTTGTGTATTAACGTATTAGTTACAGTAGCGCGAATCGATTTATATATTTACCAGTTAAAGTAGCTGTAATATCATAGCAAATAATAGATGTAATTTTTAAGCAATAACAGCTATAATAGGAATAAAAACGATATTGCATCGAGAGGAGGTCACAGATGGTTGCGTGTAATGTTGTATTTTGCTGCTAATTCCTTCCGCTATAATCTTCGGAGATTTAAACTATAAAAACTATAAATAAGATTTATGACTCATACTTGTACAAATCTCTTTCTCATCGTTTTGGTGACAACTTTTAAAAACATTTTACATATTTTACACATTCATATATATTTTTATACATTCTCTGTACAAAGTCTCATTTTCCCTCTTTTAAAAAACATTGCAAATCCAAGCGTGTTATTTTAGCTGAAGCTCTTCTTACACATTTCTTGCCGTTTTAAATTATGTCATTTAACACGATTGAACGTATTAATTTTTAATTTAACACGGTTAAACGTGTTAAATGACGTAACCTAAATCAGCAAGAAAGATGTGAAAACAGCTTCAGTCACAAATGTGTCATTTTTTGTTTGTGCGCGTAAAAATAACACGCAATTGAATTTGCAGTGATGCCATTGCTACACGGAAAGAATGGTTTTGCTGAAATATGTCTAAATTTTTAGCTAGATATAGATCTTAAAATAATTATGTTGGATCATCAAAAAAATTATATAGCAATGTAGCAAACACGTTCAAGCATGATTTTAATGCTGCAAAATGTTTTGATATTTTAGCAACCAGCTTAAGAGAGAGAGAGAGCGTCCTATATAATTATTTTGATGGTCCAACATAATTATTTTCTGTATCTAGCTAAATTTTTAGATCTTTAGCAAAACCGTTCTTTCGGTATATTTTTTACCATTGAATTTCTTAGATAATTAAAATTTCATATTCTATGAATATGTTATTCTATGAAAAGATGTTTGTGCGTGAAAAGGAACAACGGATGAATGTATTATATGCGAAACATTTCATTTTGAGTGCGTGCATTCGTTGTTCCATTCGGCATTTACATCGCGCAATACAGTGTTCATGAACTAAAGATGTTCATATTTAACGACAGAGAGCTAACTTGTCATTTATTTCTCTTGTCCATTCTTCGCGTGTTACGGTCATTTTGACTTCTCAGTCTTCACGGGTCGTGCCTACGAAGCGAGACGGGGCATTATTCCCATTATGCGCGAAAGGAGAGTCGGCTTCAGAGAATTCGCGAAGTGCACGCGCGCAATAAAAAGAAGATAAGCGAGGGAGGGGGACGACGGGGGTGGGCAACGTTGGATTACAGCAGCGACGGGAATTGACGTTAACGAGGATTTCCTTGCGACAAGCGCGCCCGTTTGCTTCCAGCGTCTCGAGTAACCCGCGCCCGATGCGTAACCGTACTACACGTACACGCGCGTGCACTGTAGACGTGTTATTTGCACCAAAGGAGAAGCCTGAGCGTCTGTCTAACGGCCTGTCGTTACATTTCGCAACCTTGTTACATCCTGCCATCAATTAGTAGTCCCCCGTTGCCCTGCTGGGTCGTCCTGGAAATCCTGCACGACCATTGCGACACGCGAGCACGGTATTACAATGGCGCGATTTTGCATTAAATCAATGGGAATTTTTAAAATAAAAAGTCAGTGCATATAAAAACGGTGATGACGAATAAGATGACGTATGAAAACTGAGGGACACATTCTTCCCGAAGAATATACCTATATCTGCGAGCTTGCGTTGCGAATTGTGTTTAAAAGATTGCGTACAAATTAATTGACTACACGGAAAAAACGATAAAAGGTTGTCACAACCGCAATAATAGTAATATTTGATGTGAAGGCAACTATATGCATTTGGTACAACAAACATAGTGAATGTTGAGACAAACATAAATATATGCACTACACAAAACAATGTGAATGTGACAACCACAGGACGTGGCTGTACCAAATATTACTATTATTGTGGTTGTGGCAACCTTATCGTTTTTTCGGTGTACATTATCTCTAAGCTTCACAGTCTTTTAATTTACAGCAATTATCGATATTAAACTTGATATATTATCGCGGTAAGACAAAGTTCACGAGAACCAAAGACCTCGCGTTAACGTCTTACTATTTTTCCAATTATTCAAATCCTGATAGCTAGTTTTCTTCTCACGGGTCTCAATCCTATCGGATAACAGGAGTGTGAAACGTCGTTTATTCCAGCGCGCGTGCACTTGAAACGTCACTCTCGGTGCCTTTCTCTCCCAGCTGCTTCGCGGAGATCTCACCTGCCACTAGACTACGGAATTCCGCCCTCCTCTCTCTCTCTCTCTCACTCTCTCTCTCTCCTTCTCGATTCTCCTCCTCTCTCGCCGCTTTGGTGAGGAGGTAACCGATCGTTTCTTCGATACAGGCGCGCGATCGCGCCGGATTCGTTTGTCCGGTCGTTTCGTTAATGGAGCCGTTTCTCGGAATAAGTAGAAGCGTACTCGACACACATGCTTGCTCCTTTTGCATCGCCCGTCATCGGGCCCGATCGCACCGCCTTCCCCTCTCGATTCCGCTCTTCATACCAGCGCAACCCTTCCTGCACCTTTGTTACATTGGCCATTCTTCGCACGATGTCCAACGCGTTAAGCAGCATCGATCCCGTTTGTGCACATATAACGACGGCCATACCGGATCCCGTCCACTTCACAATGGCGTTAATCAGGAAATTCTTGCCTCTATCTCGCTCTTCTTTTAATACTCCACTACACACAGTCGTTTTCTCATCGCGCTATAGGAGCCGCATTCATTGCACCGAGGCAATCAGTTGGAGCTCTCGGGCTCGAGGTTTAATGTACCGGACGATGCAATGTTTTAACGATTAAATAAGACGTCGATATGAAAGTTGAGCCATTCAATTGGCTGGATTATATAAGCACTGAAGATATCAGTACTCAGAGATATTTATCGATTAACATAAATCATCCTTTGGATATGTAAACGCACACGTCAATGTATTTATTATTCATTACTAAGATCTGCTTTTGTATGTGTTTTCAATCAACTAAAAAGAGAGGTGTTCATCCATAAAGATTTACTATTTTATTTTTTTTTTTATTATATGTATATATATATTTTTTTTAGTCTAAAAACACGTGCATAATTGTAGATCTTGACAATGAAAAATAGATACATTAACGTTTTGTACATGTTTATACATATATTTTATACATAATTTTATACATATTATTTATATTTTATTTATATTTTTTATATATAATTTACATATTATTTATATTTTATACATATACGAGTATGTCATACATAAAATTAATGTTTGTTTTCGTTTTTTTTAAATCATATTTAGATTTAAAACTGATATCAGACTTAAAACGCAATCGGTTCCTTTTTCCGTCATATGTATTGTACATCTCTTTTATCGCGCCTCCCGTATGAAGAGATCGCGCGCGACCGCATCCTTCACTCACAGATAATGGAAGTGCAGGCCGCGCTTCGTTGCACCGGCGGCGCGGCGGCGTGGCGCGGCGGTGTGGCGTAGAGCGGCGCGGCGGCGGCAACGGGCGCGTTTCAACGAAAGAAAGCGGTAGCTCTCGCCCGTTTTTCGCGTTCCGCGGAGTTTTTTTGCGGGTCTCGGGTGTCAGAACGAACGGGTCGAGATTTGCACGCGGACCTCCGTGCAGGTAGCAATCGGCTTATTTCCAATCGATTCGGTCCGTGGCGAGTTTCTCCTCCTTTCTCTCCTTTTCTTCGCCCATTGCCTTCATCTCCCATTCACGTGCACTTCCCGTTCTTTTTTTCGCGTTACGCCTCCGTTGCCCTTCCCGCACAACCCCTCTTTCTTTCCCTCTCTTTCTTGCCCACCTTTATCGCGTTCCCCTTTTTCTGCCGTTTCTTTTTCGCTCGCCGGCTTTTTGCAATCTCGACACGGAGAAGATTAAGGAAACCTTGTATTAACGATCGTATTGGAGGAACACTTGACGATCTCGATGTAGCAGCAGATCATTAGGCGCGATAGTGAGGATACAAGTATATCAAATTGACTACCGAATTGGGTTAATTTAAACTCTTAAACGGACCGGCGAGATAACACCACGACGGGTATAAGCGCATCTTTTGAGCGAACGGACAACGCGTTTGCCGCTTCCTTTCATTTCTTTCTTCGATATATAACATGTGCGCAGGAAAGACGATTTTTCTTATTGCTAATGATTAAGTTGTATCTCACTAAAACTGTATATAAAAAATTATTTTGAAATGTATACATAACTGTTAGATAATGTCACTTCATCCTTATTATTGCATTGACTATTATTAACAATTACTATTAAGATTATGTGACTTCAAATTTGTGTATTATATACTTCTAACAAATTATATTTTAATAGCGAATTTGTCATATATCTCAGTATATAAACATTTCCTTGCTCGCTATCATTTTCTATTTCTATTTTATCATGTACACTGTTGGAAAATTTGTGTACTTTTGTGAAAAAATTTGCTGGTTAAAGTTTTTGTATTAAGTAATCAACACATTTATATGTAAATTTAACACATGTCTGCTTTGTTAATTGAACTTAACAAATATAAAATGTAAAATTATTAAAATGATTTTAAGAATATGTTAAAGTAATACAATTTGCACGTATTTATTAAATGTGTTAAAATTTACAGAAAAAGAGTGTTAATTTTATTCTATAATAGAAGTGGGGATGTGACTGCCTGATACTTATTACCATTCTTATATGAAAAGAACATTTCTTATATGTTAATTTCATCATAAAAGTTATGTTAATTGTACACACAATTAACTTTAAATTACGATCAAAATTACATTCCTTTTTTGTTGAAATATTAACATGATATCAGTGTTACCATTTAACATATCCATATTATGTTAAATTAACACAAAAATTTGAGTGGACCGTTTGGGACATGCGATTTGTGTTAAATTTAACACAAATTTTCCAACTGTGTACTTTCTCTTTATTACGTTTTATGCAATTTCTAAAGAACTTTCTACTTTTTAAATCCGCACGTTTCTTCAAAATAATTTCGATCTGATACTTTTAAAAGGTCAAAACGTAGCGCACGGTAGAAGGGTTAACGTCTCGACGTGACCGCAATGTCGACTTATCTGTTCAGGTTACAGCGCTTATCTGCGCGCGAAATGAATGGCCGTGCGCTAAAATCGGAGCCATCTCTACTCGTGGAAATGGTTCGATTCTGCGGGCCTAGTCGGCGATACTTTCCACGAAGAAAACTCGATTTTACCTTATCTCGATACGGGGGAACGCTTCGAAAGAGGAATCCGCCAACTGACCCCTCCGGACTTTCATCGCGCGCGGAACTCTCTTTTCCCTTCTTCTTCGGTTCTAATCGGACACTAATAGGTCCCTGAGGACGCCCACGCGGCCGACTATTTCAACGCACGATCTCGTCCGCATCCAATTACGGTTTGCAAACATGTATACTGGGTGTGTCAAAGATGTGCACGCTTCCTCCGACTTGTAGATCCTTTAGAAGAGATTGCATAGATCTTTCCTCACATTTAGTAATTGAATTGGTAAATTAAGTTTATAAAGTTCATTTCGTTAATTTAATGATACTAAAGTACGAATGTATAACGAAACTTTGTTCTACAATTCGATAAATCCTAATTAGACCAAATTTTAATTTGAGATTTAATGACTAGAATGTTTAGTGTTGCACTATTATATAATGACAAGTAACGATGAAATATTGAGCAAAAAAATCATGTTCATTCTTAGAAGAAAGCTGATAGATTTTTTCTTCAGTTATAGAATCTCCAAAGAATTTCGAATAAAACAGAGGAAATGAATTTGATACATAGTTTTAATTTGACATTGTTTGAAAATTATTCAACATTGAATATTGAAAGTTTCGATAAATTTAATTTCAAAACTATATGAGTAACTCTGTTTCCTTGTAATTCAATTTAGGTACACTTTTCATTTCCACTGAAATTCTATTTAATTACTGCGAGCGCTCGGTGCCAAAAATCCGAGAAGTTGCAACTAACAAAGTTTAATAAAATCTCCGTCAAAAGAGAAACGTCTAATTTCATATTCAATGAAGAATTACGGTAGCTGAGAAACACCGCACTTCTGATGCACCCTGTATGCTACGAATACGCGATCTCTTCGTTCTCTTCGTCCGAGGGCCGTGCCCTTCGTTCCGCCGCGTAGGCAAACGGCCCACGGCCCTTATGCTACATACCGCAACGTAGGAAGAAAATTAGGATATGGATACGCCGCGAGATGGAATCGGACGTCGACGCCCGTCCGGTCTCGCTCACAAATGTTTGAATTAATCTGTTGGACGACTCAGCGTATTTGTCCTTCGTCGTCTTTGTCCTCTCTTGTATTTTCTAGTAAAGATCCTCAAATTTTGCGGATAACCCTATTCTGGAAATTATATCTGTCCATAATAAGTCCATCTCTACAACGTCTCAGAATGATAACTTTTATTTAAATAATTTTAAACCTAGTTTATAATGATTGAAAAAGCAATTTCTATCTTAAAAAAGATATGAATGATACTCTAATCTTAATTATAAAAACAGTTTAAATGTTCAAATGATTTGTCATATTGCGTGACTATTTTACATCAGGCATTTTTATAAAATAATTATATATATATATAAATATGATGTAGCTCGGGAAAGATACAAGACGAAATTGTAAAATACAATATTTTCGTGAAGCTTTTATAAAAATTTTATGAAGATTTTATGAAAATTTTATGAAAAAAAAATATGAATATTTTTTAATTTTACATTCAAATAAAAGATTAATTTGCTATAATTAAGAGTTTCTACAATTTTACTAATAAAGTAATTACTTCAAACCGCTTTAGAACCGCTCTGTAAAATAATTTTTATATAAATACAATAATAAAAGGCTCAAAAGATTAAAAAATTGATCAAGAAGAAAAGGGGCTTAGAGCCACGATAAGATGTTAGTGTCTTAACAATTTAATTGAATAAATTTATATAAATAATACATGGGTACTTATCACAAAAGATTGCTCAATAGATTCTTTATTTTTTATTTTTCTATTTTATCACACACACACACACACACACACACAAATGTTGTTTTATATATATATATATATAAATTCAATCACATAATAGTTCTAATAGCCTCTTTCTTTTTCAGTATTGCTATTATTTTTATATATACCACAAAAAAATCACCAAGATTATGATTGCTTTTATGAAATTGACTAACCGTTATTTGTTTGCAAATTTTATTGTGCTATGACACGTTTTTTTAGTTAAATAAAAATTCCTGACAGTGAACTATATAAAATTATTAAATAAAACTCGAAATCCTTTTTGGACCGCTATTGTTTTTGTAAAAAGCCTTTCAATCGGATAAAAAATTTGTAAGGTTTACTGGATCCATTTTTCATTTCCACATTAAATCGTGCGTTTTGTATGCATTTAAACGAGAGGCGATACGTTAACGTTTTTTGTCATATATTCAAGCGTAATTAGGACTGAAGCCCTTGGAGACGAGGATCTTTTGCCTTCTGCCAGCGCTTTCTAATGTAAACACTTTCAGTCTGAAAAGTTTAAATTACCAACTGTACTTTTGTGTTATCTTAAGTAAAGCGGCGAGTTAAATCGTACAGGTATTAAACTAATTAAAGAAAATTACTCCGATAAGCCTAATGGGCTTTGTGTAACTAAGTTTCGTCAGCGTTGTCGCGTTTTTAACCATATCTCTTGTGTGTAAGAAGGCTCGAAGTGTGTACTGTCTCTTGATTTAATTAAACCGGTCGGTCGCTGACATTAAATAATATTTAAGTCGTCGATACACGTCCCTTCATCTGCCGCCTTCTAATTTTGTCATTTAGTAGGTAGGGCCATAATGAGGTGCCTTCATGGAATACCCTGATGAAGCGATAATTATAATTATGTTCCCGCTACGCGTGACTACATGTGTCAAATGATTCGGTTAGATACGGCCAACGTGTTATCTATTGTTAATATTATTATCTCTATAAAAAGTATATTGAGAGAGAGAGAGAGAGAGAGAGAGAGAAACCTCGAAGGATATTGAAATAAAAAACAACTTTATCAGAAAGTTACGCAAAAAACTACGAATTATTAGAGCACCAGCGTTATTCATTTAATGCATGGAAAGAACGGGTTTGTTAAAGTATCTAAAAATTTAGCCAAATACTGATCTGAAAATAATTTTGTTAGACTATCAAAAGTAACTAACAAGGACACTCAAGCATGATGATAATGCTGCAAAAAGTTTTAATATTCTAGCAATTTTTTGTGTGTTCTACTTAGTTACTTTTGATGGTCTAACAAAATTATTTTCGGATCTGTTATCCGGCGAAATTTTTAGATATTTTAACAAAATCATTCTTTCCGTGTGTAAATCGTTACCTAAATACTCCAATTCATTTACCGTCGATTATGAAAACAATGAAAAATTGAAAAAAAAAACAAGAATTCCAATCTTCCCTTTCAAAACCTGAAGCTCTTTAACGGAAACGTGTCGTTAAAAGTGTACGTACGATAGCATTAAAAAACGACGACAATTTCAGACATTCTCAGTATTATCAGAACTTTGCAATGAATTACGAATGAGAGAACTATGAATGGAGGTTAAATGGAATCCGACGGCGATACACAGGATGACACTACGGAAATAGCCGCAAACAGCTTATTGACATCTCGGCGATGCACGATATTCCGCGATTAAGTAATTGCGACTCGCGTCGAGGCAGGAAATGCTTCTGATAACGACCTCTAACAGGAATTAATAGCAGGGCGGGGGCGCGTGATTACGCGCCGCGCTATGAATCGACGCTTATTACAGACGTTGAATTTGAAATCAATCTCCATTAATGAGATTTATAATTAGGGACAAGGTCCGTCTGATGATCCGGGAGTGAGAGAGGCGAGCCGCCGGCACCGCGCCGCGCCGAATGCCTCTCCTTGAGGCGCGCTGTGAATAGACAATAATTATTCTTTAGTAAATTATCGGACCTACACAGCGTCACTTTTTCACGGCGATTTAATCGCGCTTAAGATACCTCTCGCGAGTTAACTCCGGCGGCGCGGCGGCGTGATCGGGCGCGAGAAATCGAGCTCTCTCGCCGGGGATTTATCGACCAAGGCCGTCTCCTTCGAGCCGGGATCGTCGTTTCTGGGTAATCACTTCGCAACAATGTTTAATCACGGCCGCAAATATGGAGCGTTATAAATCGACCGTGCAATCACATCGAGGCGCGTACACGTATATGCACGTACCCATGTACGTCCGGCAATCGTTTATAATGACGGATCGCGCATAATTAATTGCCCGC
The DNA here is from genome assembly GCA_003063835.1 of Aphaenogaster floridana. NCBI lineage: Eukaryota > Metazoa > Arthropoda > Insecta > Hymenoptera > Formicidae > Aphaenogaster > Aphaenogaster floridana. The sequence continues at coordinate 749,290 of NJRP01000041.1, read as the reverse complement.
GATGATGCATTGAAATCGAGAATTTTTGCGAATCACGAGTACGAGTAGTCTTGATTGCTCAAGTACAATGCGATAAATAAAGCGTCGACTTTTTGTGATGTTATTTACGATGCGAGATGCATTTTATATGATATTTTATTTTAAAATATTAAGATCGATATCATATATGTTATGTTGCTTGAAGAAAAATCGAACGGCTAAAAGTAATGAATGCAGCAAAAAAATATTTAAGTATATAAGTAGGTATAAATAACAAATGTTATAACCCCCGTTGACATTTTTCTACACGGAAAAAAAAGAATGGTTGTGCCAATCAGATTCTGGTTGACACAAACATTCTTTTTTTTCCGTGTAAAATATCTTTTCTAGAAACTCTTTTCTAGGACATTATTGCAACTATTAATAAATTAATAAATTATACTATATTAAATTTTCGTTCCTTGATATCTACACGGAAAAAACGATAAGGTTGCCACAATAATAGTAACATTTGGTACAGCCACGTCCTGTGGTTGTCACATTCACATTAATGTGAAGGCAACTATATGCATTTGGTACAGCAAACATAGTGAATGTTGAGACAAACATAGTGAATGTTGAGACAAACATATATAGATGCACTACACAAAACAATGTGAATATGACAACCACAGGACGTGGCTGTACCAAATGTTACTATTATTGTAGTTGTGGCAAGCTTATTGTTTTTTCCGTGTAACTTCTGTATCACATCTTATAGATAGAAATAGTAAATAAGTGTTGCGATGCGCGTTATAGCTGCTTTCTATATTAGCTCCTTACTTTCTAGCTATATGCTAATTCTAGCGCATCCTACATTATAAACATTATATATTATATATAATGGCATTAAACGTAGACTGATCTAGAACACGACAGGAAAGGGCAGCAGGGGTTTTTGTAACGATCGCCTCGACGAATTGTCGAAGAAAAACGCGTCTCTTTGACGCTCCGTTCAAGCGTAGCAATTTTTTTAGCCACTTAACTCGTACTGGATACCCTCTTTTCCTCTCGCCTTCTTTCCCTCTCTCCTTCTCTGGAAGGACCGTTAAGCTGTTTTACGAGAGTCCATGTAATTCCTTCATCGCCTTCTTCTTCAGTTCCTCGGCCAGACGCGCGAAGGAAAGGGAGGGGAAGAATAAGAGAGACGGAAGATCCGGCAGCGCTCTAATTGACCGCGACAAATAAATCATAATGAGGCGGCTTCTTTCTCATTACTACAGCGGACGTCACGCTTTTACGCAATCTTCATCACTATTCATCGACGGCGCTTAAGCGGAGTAAGACGATAGGCGAGAAAAGATCGAGTGAATAAATTCTCTCGCCTCGATGTAACCTGTTTACGAGCGTAGAATAATTACGTAGCCTTTGTAACGACGAAAATTATCATTTTTCCCATTCATAACCTAGATAATTAGATATCACTTTTTACGGCTCTGGCCGTATTTCATTGCTCGTCCGCGGTCACTAAATTACATCTCTCTCGGCATCTCTCACGGTGCAGCTTGCGTTTATTCGCGACAGGTGTTTCCTCGAAATGCAATATAATGCTAAATGCGTTTGTCGAGCTGAACGTACCGCAAAAAACTGCACTATAACAAAGTATCGAAATACCAGCGAAAACCGAGCGCATTATCTGTGATGCAAGGAAGCGACAGATGAGACGGATGAGAAGGTAGCAGTATTGAAAGCATTGTTCATTGAGTTCAAGATGAATCTGTCGAAAGCACAGATTTATCATAATTTTCGATATTAAATTATATTTTTTCTCGACAGATTGAATTAAGTAAAATATTTTTACATGGTAAAGATACTAGGTAAAATAGCTAGGTTTATGGTTTTTTTAAATATTGAGATATGTCTTGTGTATGTGTGTATGTGTGTGTGTGTGTGTGTGTATGTGTGTGTGTGTGAAGAGGATCATTCACAAATGTAATATTTAACAAATTTTAAATCAGAAATTAATGAAAGAAGATTATTAATAAGATACAAAAACGTTAATTGCAAAAGCAATGAAGATAATCTTTATTGCAAAGCATAAAGCAAAAATACTGTCGCTATACTTGGCCAAGTGTTTTATCGTGCTTAGCTCGAGAATTACGTGAAAGAAATGCAGAAAGATTTCAACTGAAGGCATCATGTCGTTGTGGACCGAACAGAATATGACGGAGAGAAAAGGGGAGAGAGAAATAAAGGCAGAAGGGATGGACGATTCTCGACAAAGGTGAGAACGAGAAATCTTTTAAGAAACGCGACGCTTTAAGGATGCATTAAAAATGGCAGGCGACGGCAAAGCCCAAGGTGCAGCCCGCAGTTTACTGTAATATAAATTAGACTTGCTGTTCCAGCATAATCTGATATATTAACGAGTCAAACCTCGGCTGTGCGCTTCCCCACCCTCGTCCTCTGCCTTCTCTCGTTTCGAAGCAAGATGGTGAAGAAGGGAGAAGATGCACATGAAGGCCATGATGCAGGCGAGAGAGGGATGCGAATGAGAGAAGAACGGTGAGGAAAGAGGGAGCGAAGGGGCAAGCCCGCGGGACGTATCGTCGATTTTTACTTACTTAGTATCTGGCTTATAGTCTCGCAGTTTTTACGGTCTGCCGATCTTGCCGGGCTTAACGCCATAATTGAAATTGTGGCCTTGCTTATCGGCCTGTCGTAACGCTGAGAAATGGATCTTTATTAGGGAGCCGCGCAGAAGTGGCGATCGCGAGCAGGAGAGGCGAGAAGAAGTGGGTGGGAAAACGGGGGAGATTAGTGCCAAGGGGCCCCAGAGAACGACTAGGAGCAAGATACGGTTCAGGGATTAAGATAAAAGGGGTAGCGTTTCTTAGCAGAAACAAAATGATATTGGCCGCTTTCCCGAGTATCGTGGGCTTAAATACTCGAAGGCGCGAATGCGAATATGCGCCTTTATTACGCATTCTCTTTCTTTTTGTATTGCTCTTTTCTTTTTCGAGATCCACCTTGAATCCTGGCTTTCTATCCGGGCTTGTTCAGTTATCGCGAATCCTGTAAAATTGCAATAATGGCGCGCGATTCGGGTAAGCGTGAATAACTTTCAGAATTTCAACACTTATAAATTGCGATAAGTGAACGACAAGATTGCGCGAACTACACGTTTAATGGGCTCGACACTCTCTCGTCTTCGTGGTAAGATACGCGACTTGAAACACATTTTGCGGCTTCTTCATCGTGGATGTTCTAACGTAAAGTTGCGTGAAGTGAATAGACGAAGAATATCCTAGAAATTATTCTAAATTTAATAACATAGAGTAGCATTTGCATCGTTCTACTTTTTGAAAGCTCGAAATCTCTTATAATTCAATCATTTTTACATGAAAATGTTTTACTTTTGAAGCATTAAATTTTAATAACAAATTCTTTAATGAATAAAGATCAATTATTCCTTTCCAAAAATTCGAAAAATTGAGAGATTATCATTTGCCGTAATTTCTCAATATTTAATATTAAAAAACACAATTTTATTTTAAATTAAGTTTCAAAGTAAATTTATGAAAAATAAATATCAATGCGAAAATAAGTTTTTATTATCTATTTATTATATATTTTTAATTTAATTTATATTTCATAATTGTAGAAATACAAATATTTTTTTCATGTTAATAAATTTCTAATTAAGATTTTTTCGAAATAAATTGTTTAATAGGAAAAATTATATTCTCGCCTTTAGTCGTAATATGATATGCCAATTTAATCGTAAGTTATTCAATAAAGAACAGAATAGAAACTCGTCAACTCACGTTACAACAATTTCTATTTCCACGTAACGTAAAGCGCGAGTAAAAAAATATTTAGAAGAGAGGAAACAATTCAAATAAAATTGGAGAAGCGACGGTTGCACACGCGGTGCGTTGCGTTGTGCGCGCGCGATTAAAATAATTGGAAATCTATTGCAAAAAATATATCGCCAGTCGCGAAACAATTGATCCTTCCGTGTCGATTCTTTTTCGCGTAATGCGGGACATCGAGCCGCGTTTGAATGATTTATTTGCAGCGCCGGCTTTTTCGAGTGCGCGCCGTCGGTGGACTTGATTGAATTAACGTGCGCGCCAAATGGCGCTCGCGTGTTTCGCGAGTATATATAATATATATATATATATGTATATATGGGTGCATGCATATATATATATTTATGATATGCTTGAACACACGTACCGACGACATTATCGGCGGCCCGCGAATAAACTATCCGCCTGACGCTAACTGCAATCCAATTGGCAATCCACTGTAACTTGTTTCCCTATCAGTTGCAATTCGAATATATAAACTTGTTGTGGATAACGTGCCGTGCGAACTCGTTCGCGATACAGTATCGGCCGCGCCGGTGTCGTTAAATCGCATCAGCATCATTAGAGCGAGTTCTATGTTGAATTACCCTCGTACATCCCCGATTTTTCAAAATCGTCCTAATCCAGACATCGGGAGAGAGATATAAGCGGATTGCATGACGAACCGAGTGATTTTAGAACAAGATGCTTTTGTTATGTTTGGCAGTGATAATGTGTCTTGCGAACTAAAACAATAATCCTGAAGATAATATATATTTTTATTCACTTCGTCAATTTCAAACCTCCCAAGAATAAATCGTAGATTTAACGAAAATCAAAAACAAAGTTACATATAATCCTAGTTTCAATCACAAAATACTTCGACATCCTTTGTCCACAAAATAAAATCTGAACGTTTTATTGAACGTATTTATTTCTGTACATAACGGACACGATGTACATCACGATACATCATATTATATGCCTTGATTGTGAACGTGGAAATCATTCAAAATATTATGAATCAATCAAATATTATCTAATTTGATCAAATTAATTGAAGAGTTTCAATTACTGTATTAAAACAATTATTACATGATACTATTACGTTCAATTGTTTTGTATGATCGTTCCCGAAATAATCTACGTTGACTGTAAACAACATATTGGTCAGACTTAGAACTGAGTGTCTACGCGATTAGGAAAAGCGGCTATTGGCAGTGCGACGATGCGGGTTCTGGAGCAGGTTTTAATACACGCGAATTAGATTCGCGATCGTGGTATTGACGAATCTTGGTCGAGTAGATAAAATCGCCCGGAATGATGCTCTCTATAACCACTTTTCATTGCACCGAGACCAGTAAATATTCGAGCATAATGACATTGCAAATTATTGCCTGCAAAAATATGCCACTCAAATGGAAAATTGGAAAAATGGAAAATGCAATAGACCGTGTAATTATACATTGGGGTAAACCGGTTATGATGATAACATTAGGTCAGATATGTATTTGTGAATTTGGTAGGAACTTTTGTGAACATCCAATGTTACTCGCTAAATTGTTTTAGATAATATCGCAAAATCGTAACGAGATAAACGTTTTTTTGTTAGCGCGTTTTTTAATGACGTAGAAAATAGTTATTATGCACAATTCTGCGCTTACATATTTACATATGTTGGACAAATAATGTGTTAAAAAACATCGAAAAAAATAAAACAAATTCGAGAACATTGAATTCTTTTCTTTTATTCTTGAACATTTTTCGATGTTCGGAATTTTATATATATATAAATAATTGGAATCTAAATTTTAAATTTATTTTATTTTACTTTTGTCTGAAATAGAGAGAGAGAGAGAGAGAGAGAGAGAGAGAAAGAGAGAGGTGAGATCAATAAAATGCAAACCATTCAAAATCTTATTTTGATAGTTGTCTGTATCATGATAATTCCAAACAAAGTAATTTTAAGATTCTAAGATCTAACAAAGATTGCGGATTCTTATATTAAAACCAATTCTAATCTCTAAGATTCTTAAAACTTTTCTTAATCGAGTTAGTTTAAAGATGCTGTTCCTTTGTTTCTTTTAAAGATGTTAATTCTTTTCGCGATGCGTCAATGGAGCAATTTTTGTGCTTAACCGAAAGGGATCCGCGCGCAAGTCGCATAAGCCGAATTGTTCTCCGATCGATCGTTCACTTTCGTTCGGAAAATGCAATGCCGAGCCATAAGCTAAGTATTCACCTGTGATTAGCCGTTATATTTTTATTATCTTTGCGAAAGAGCATCTGCTAGATAAGCTGTTCAAGGAGTATACGATTGATCAATTTAAGAGGCACATTATGTCTTCCTGCATGAGTGGAAAAAGAAAGAATGAGAATAAAGTTTTCTAATAAGCATAAGAAAATAAGAGAAAACAAGAGATTTGCCAAGATTTTCGACTTTTAGAAAGGCCGTCTCAATTGCTCGATAGGAGATACAGATATTTATACTAACTAAATGAAGATTTATTAAGCTTGATTTTAATTATAATTGTTTATCTTAGTTGGTTTTAATCGCGAATGATTAAAGAGGAATTATTTCAGCCTTTGTTCGTGACGTGACTAAAATTTCCTCCGCTGAAACATGGATAGAGATACTTTATCTTCATTCATAATATGTAGCAAGGTTATTAAAATACGTTAATTATGTTTGGGATAACGTTGCTTTAGTCTCATTTGCAAGATTTAATGTTGCTCTTGAAATAAAAATATTTTCCTTAAAATTGACTGCAGTTGTTTTGTATTCCTAACAAATTAATGTTAATACGCCACAATTTTCGCAGGGAAATATATGTTTTCTGACCAATTGCAGTTCTCGTTGGCAGTTAAGGATATGTTATTGTCACGTGCAATATATACTCGTGTAAACGTGTATTCGCAACAAGAAAGTCTACACGACGAATTGCGGACTGTCTGTGCGGGAAGACTTAATGGCTCTGTTAATGTGTACCTCTGGTAATTAGTATAAAATTGCTCGCAATTTATAATTTAATTACAGCCACTCCCACCACCAAAAGCATTTATTCACGTTCGCGGATTTGAGTTTGCAACTGGATATTCCCGTCGTGAATGCCAGCCGTCGTTCCAGCGCGTCCAATGGAAACAGATTACGTTAATTATCGTCCGCCATATATATTCCTGCTTAACTCCCTTTGTTTTTGTAACTGAAATTATGCTGCCGGCGTACTATTTATCTCGAGGGATCGACCGAACCAACGTATCTCACCTGATTATGTTTCGGAAGATACTACAGATTTAACATTATTAAGCTAACAATAACATCGTAATAAAAATCGAGTAATACGAACACTGAAGTTAAAAAATTTTGTGAGATCAACCCCTAAATATTATATATTGAAAACTTGAATATCTAAAGTATTTTTCTAATAGAAAAGCAACATACGCATTAACGCCTACACTCGTTCATGCAAAATACAAACAGGTTTCTTCCTCGCAAAACGTGTCTAAAACTTGTACTGCCCTTCTCTCGGTCTTCCTTCGCAGGATAACGTACTGTTGAACCAGTTCAAGAAAAGAATGTTAACACGAGGGAGGGGGTTTAGACGGGCCGTAGTAATTTCTTAACGGTTCCAGAAATTATGCGCCTTAATTATGCGAGCTCGGGGGAACGAGAGAGGAGCGAGACGAGGAGGAAAGCTATGCGTTTTAGAGACCCCACGGAATGGCTAATTGCCGCGCTCTGCCAGTTTGATTGCAATTCTTTGCGAAGCATCGAAGGAAGAGAATGCGGAGCGAGAAGAAGACCAGGGAGCGGGGAAATATTAAGGCAGAAAAGGGAAGTTATTCGCTGCTTAGGAATAATTGTTAGAAATAATTTTTCACTATCAAGGCATTACGAGATAATTGTAGAGTGAAACGGAAGGGGGGAGGTTTGCGAGGTGCCAATGTGTGCGCACGTGTATGTGTGTTTATACACGTGTGTGTACACGACGGTAATGGATAGTCGCTCGTTATCCGTGCGCTCTGCTAGGGGAACTGTTCGAAATTATAACCTCCGCGAATGTTTTACGACGCCGCCGAGTATTGTGTACGAAACCCCGTTTCCATTTTTCTCAGCAACTCGCGCGTCTCCATTTTTCCGGACCGCAGCGCGGAGCCGCTGGGAATTTATGCTTTACTTAAGCTCGGAGCTCGCGTGACGTTTTCGGAAATTTCGGGACGCCAGCTTAATTAATTTATTACCGTGTGCGGCGACTTCCGACCAAAAGTTGCTTCTAGTGACCTAATTTCTCGGATCGCTCGCATACGTGATTAACCAGTGAGTTCTAATCAATGTTTGATGTTTTTTTAGGGAAAACTCTCTGTGAGTTCTCCTTTATTAAATCTTTTTGCGATCGAAAGAATATGAGTTTTTAAAATTATAAGAGAATATATGGAGTGCGCTTCGAAGCATATGTTTGCATTAAGATCCGCAGAATTTTCTGAATCTGAATACATTATTTTCTCAACGGAAGTTTGATTAATCGCTCTATTTTTCCGTGAATTTCCATAATTATTAATCTTCAAAGTTCTGTTGAAGCGATGTTTATGCAAAAAATGAAGTTTAACTTAACTATTTAATTTTTTTTCTTTAACTATTCGCACTTTGATGTTTTAATTTGTTAAAGCCTTTCAACTTTCAATATATTACGTAATCTTATAATTATTTCACGATTACATTTTCCCAAAGGAAAACTTGCCGAAATACAACCAAAGAGGAACGTAAAGCTTATGCTTTTACTTCCTCTTTTTAAACACCAGGTACGCACGCGCAAGTTAATTAACAGTTTCCAGCGTTAGCTTTCGGCGGAAAGGAATTTTATTATTAAAATTCGCTGTATAAAATTCGCAAATAATAAGATATTTCAATAATAAAAGTTTTGCCTCTTCAGACATGGAAATCTAAAAAGTTGTCTTTCTAAGCATTGATACCACAATCAAAGCTAATCTGAAAAACAAAACACTTAGTACAAGCGAAAATATTCTTCTAAAAATTCTCAAAAAATGTTTATAATAGAAATATAATTCGCTACTAATTTTTCATTGAAATGTTTGTATTTTTCTTTTAATTAATATTAAAAATTCGGTTAAAGATATTTAATCGGCGATCACAAAAATCGCGCGGCCGTTTTTTCTTCGGCGCAGATGCAATGGGCATACATTCGACTGCGCGCAACGACGACTTACAGTGGGTGGCGCATTATGTTTGTTTTTCCTTGGGCGACATTAACTCACCGGTTCGCGCTCTGCTCTCTAGAAATGCTTCGCCCATAAATAACACTTTCTGCGCAAGTGTCACATAACGTCTTCTCGCTACACGGACTTCGTTTCAGACGCGTTTTTGCGGCGACGCATCGTCATATTCCTAGCACTGTCGCCAGATTCCCGGCACTAGTTAATAAACTAAGAGCAAGAGGAATAGTAAAAGCGAAAGAAAGAGGGAGAAGAATGAGAAGAGGAGAGGAATGAATAGAAAACTAGTATTAAAGAGCATGTCAGAGTGGGACTCGGCCAACTTCCAGGCCGCCTTAAACTTGGCTTCTCATTTTATGAAATACAACCCAATGTCCATGTTGCCACTCCATTCGACAAACTCGGCTACTTCTGAATAGAGATAGAGAGAGAGAGAGAACACGTCAAAGCAGAGTAATAGGAAGAGAGGGACATAAAGAGAAGCGAACACTTGCCGCACTGGTACCTTTGAAATCATTTCGTACTCGGACTTTGCGTAAACTATCTATCTTCGACTAGTAAATCGACAAATCTTCCAGAACTTACCTTCTCTCCATCTTTCTCTTCAGACGCATTCTCTTCTTCTTTACTACTTCATTCTTCTGAACAAACATATTCTCTCTCTCTCTCTCTGTCTTTCTCTCTTTCTTGCTTTCTTTTGCATATCTTCATCAGGACTGAAACAAACATGTATCGCAACGGGGTCAGAATTTTCCGTGTCTGAATTATTTCCGCGAGTAGAGAATTCGATGAAACAGAGCTTCCTAATAAGATTATTGAAAATATAATTTCCTGTGAACTTTTTTTTATGTCAATTCGATTTGGATTTCGTTCGGCTGTTCTTATTATATCTGCAAATGTTTACAAAGGTGTTGCTGAATGAAACGAGTCAAAAATCGAGATATTAAATCCCGTATTTTGATAATTAATTTATATTTCGTCATTTAGTTAGTTATAATATTGATCATATAAATTTAATAGTGCAATGAAATTTAGTGAAATTAACCATGAAATATAGCGCGCATATAATATCTATTATCTTAACGAGAGCGAAAGAGAGAGATTATTAATTCTGGTTAAAATGAAATTGACCCAATGCAAAATGGAATGACATTTATCATAAACTACACGCGAAATACATGATGATGTGTGTAACATCAAAATTTCAATCATAAAGTATAGAAGATTTTGCGGTGGCACCTCTCTCTCAATGTTCAACAAAATATCATTCTATTCCGTATTGCATATAACATTTCATGCAACGATCATGGCACCGATTTAATATTGCACACGAAGCCATGATCTCTCAACTAATTCACTAGAAACCACAGTGAAGCATTGAATTGATAATATCTATAATATACATTCGGAAATAACCCCTGCGATCGACGCCGTTCCTAGTTCTCTCTCTCTCTCCCTCCCCCCCCTCTCTCTCTCTTTCTCTCTCTACCCTGCACCCTCTGCAGGGGGAACTTCGGCAATAATTCAGCGTGCTTTTTGCGCGCGTCGCGAATATAGATCGCGGCCTCCACACGCACGCGTGCGAATCGATCGCGCGTCGCGCACCGTCGCTTTTTGCGGTCGCGCCGAGCGATGTTCGCGGCGGAGACAAATGAACTCGGGTCATGATCATTTTTCCAACTTCGTCCCGCGACTTCTTGTCAAGCGGCGGGACGAGCGAATCAGCTGAAAAAAAATGCCCGAGAGTCGCGCTTAGAAATATATTCGATCGACGCGTAGCGTCGCGACGCCGCGTCGTTTCGCAGGCAACTTTTTGCCTCGAACTCAGAACGCTTTTTGCGTTCGTCGTGCCGAACATGAAGTTTCTATCCACGCATCGTTTGTTGCTGCAAATGTTGCGTGCTTTCCGCGCGATTCGATGTGAGACTTTTATTTTCGCGAGCATAGTCTCTTACGCGCTGAGACGATTGAATTCCTCACGGACATCGTGTATACGAGAAGGAAGTCTAAAAAATGCAAATGGATCTTTTCATTGATAGGCTTCTTCAATTAAGAATAGGTAACATAATATAGTCCCTTCGGACTATAATATGTTACGCTAAAATGACTATATTGTACAGAAAATTGCCGTTAAAGCAGAATTGTTAAAACATAACATAGGTTAACAATATTTCCTTGCTCCTCTCGATGACCTAGCCTAAATTCATTTCTATTCCATTGCAAAACTATCCTTCGAAGAATTTACCTCAATAAGATAAAATCAATTCAATCGTTCACATCTGTCATCCTTTTCCACGGTCTTCGGTCAACGCACCTCTTCTCCCTTTATCATCATTCACTCTCTCCGGTGCTCGCCGGGATCCTCTTGCCCTGCGGCTTTTCCCTCTCTGTTCCTCTCTTTCTCGCATACATCGCTCTACCTCGGTCTTTGCCCTTCTCCTCCTTTGATCCTCCGTATCTATCCTTCGCTCTCTTTCGCCGGGACTCTCCGGGCAATCTCGCTCGATAGAGCCTGCGTTAATTTGCATAGCCACTTCGAGAGCCGTACGATCAACGGCCGCTATCGTATCGCTGTAACTGGCGTAATATTGCGCCGGTATGAACTTATCGGCCAGGAAACGATACGACGCCGATACTTTTCGTCCGCTCCTCGCACGCTCGACCTTAAGTCGCGTTTAAGACTCCGAACGCTATTTTCGCACGCTATCGCTGCATTTTTTAGAATCCTTTTCGCTCGATTGGAACGATGTGTTATATTAAAAATGTATAGGTGTATAAACATGTACATACGAGGGGGGACCCAAAAATAACCGGAATTCGAATGCGGTTTGCGAACTGAACGTTGTTGCACATTGCGCTGCTAAGTATCGCAAGCTGGCACTATTCTACTGAGTCACTCTACCAAATGGCGTAGTTCTCGATTGACTGATTTGTTTTCCGCGACATAGTTTTTCCAGTGTTTGCAACCACGCTCGGCGATTTTCGTGATGGGTGATAATAAAGAACAGAGAGTGTGCGTTAAATTTTGTTTTCTTTTGAGAAAAACTGCTGCAATGCTTCGTGAAGCTTTTAAGGAAGAATCTTCTGTTAACGTTCGCTAGCATGAACTCCAAGACAAACCAGTCACTTCAGAAATTTCATCAATGATCCGACGACGATTTTCATTGATTGCGTGACGAATGTTTCAAGATTTTCGTCATTTCGGCTTGTTTGTGGTCGGCCAGGTCATTAAACAAAATTTAATGCACACTCTCTGTTCTTTATTATCACCCATCATGAATATCGCCGAGCGTGGTTGCAAACACTGGAAAAACAATGCCGCGGAAATCAAATAAGTCAATCGAAAACTACGCCATTTGGCAGAGTGACTGAGAATAGTGCCAATTTGCAATACTTAGCAGCGCAATGTGCAACAACATTCAGTTCGCAAACCGCATTCAAATTCCAGTTATTTTTGGGTCCCCCCTTGTATGTCTGCTATGTACGAGCACCGTTTATATCAATAGCGAAGGACCATAAAACGAAAATCGACAGCGGCAATTGAGTTTTTCATAAATGTTTCACAGCCGTTTATACAGTGCATTTGGCTGTCTGTACAGTTTGAATCGCATCTTTATCAATTAATTATTAGCAGGATAGAATTTTTCTCACAAACCTATTACTTGCTTCGATTTTTCTTCGATTGAACTAGCTCTTTTTCACAGAGCAAGTTAAGCGAGATTGCTCCGATACATATTCTCCAAGACAAGCTCAAGTCAAATTATTTCCAAAAGGTAAACTCTGATTAAACGTTTCATTTTTCAATCACGCTAATTCCCAGGAATTCCAAACCACCCGAAATCCAAGGCTTTCAATTACTCCCACAGATAAATTAGATTGCGACCGGTAGATTAAACCGGTCCGGCTCGAGCGCGACGGTTATGACTCGTAAAAATCGAGTCGCATCGATCAGACGGTGTGCGAGCGGAGACCGGGAGAGCCGAGAGATATATAAACGGCAGGGGACGAAATATCTCTGGGTCGATGGCTCGAGCCTGATGTCACAACGAATGCCTTATCGATACCATCCTGTCGAACGCTCATACGCGAGATATTCCGCATAGCAGTGTCTCGGTAATTGGATACACGATCGGGCCGCGGTGGTTTTCGTGTCGAAACTCGATCCGATCCGCGAACGACGGATTCAGAAACGTCCCGCGCAGGGCGCACCTGCTCGTTTCGACAAGCTACGACACGAATGACGATAGTGTAAGAGTGAATTTACGCAATTTATTTTTGACGATCGTTCTAGATAAATCATTCAAACTGAAAGATAAGTCGATGAGATCTCCCCAAAATCGATTGTCCAATTGAACAATGAAATGTTACTTACCTTATTTACTAAATAAATCCATTTAATCCAAACTAGGTCAGTTCTATTTAAGTTCTATGTAAGTTTTAACTATATCGTGTTCTATTCCGAACAATTTGAGAATAATTCTGTACATTTCTGCATCGAAAATTTTGAATTTTCGCGTAACTACATTTGGATTGCATTAATTTCTCACGGTAGGTACGTCTACCGAAAAGAGTGCCCCTGCATTCGCGGTAGATGATTAATCCAGTGTAGATTCGACTTAATGTATTCCGCGCACAGGCGGACGAAGCTCACGTCTTCGATTCGCAGATTTCGACGGCGGAAACGACGTCGGGACGTTGCCGTCGTTTGCGGATCGCCCGGAGTCTCACTTGCACAGATGACACGATAAGTCCTTCGAAGTCATCAATACTTTTCACTGTGACCATTTGAATGAAATATCATCGCAAGCGGATGCGTTCTTCCTTGGGCAGGAATGCAAATATGTGCTTGCACAGCCCGAGACAAAATTAATACCCAAACTTCTAGAATGTCCAAGAAATGCGAAATGTAAGAACTACATTAAATTTTATTTAAGTTTTAATTTCAAAATGTACTTCTTCTATGTATACAATTGATCCAGAATGACAGGTAAAAAGGGAAACAAATCACATACATTTGCTTGCAAAGGGGAAAAGAAGAAAGGAAACAGCATGTAGCCAAAAACGAAACTAATATAAAAAAGCGATTAATGCGCGTATTTGCTCGAGATGCATTTCGAGTTCGTCTCAGTCGACCAGATAACGAATTAAATCGTCGATACACGATAATAATCCACGTCGCCTATAATAAGCCGATCGCGAAGTAACTAGTAATGCGCGCCGGTGACTGATTCTAGCGGAATTACGCGCCACTGATTAGCACGATACCATAATCCCCGTAAATATGATTACGAGGAAATGATTATCCGCGTGCCGAACCGGCCGTGCATACCAATCGATAGTTACGGATCCGTAAATAGATTCTTCGGAAATTCCGTAAAGCGGACATGCAGCATCGCGGAAATAATGAAATTGAGCAGATCGAGAAATAACGTGTGAGAATATTTACGCTACTGTAATACCTCAAGATGAATTGTATTATATGTAATATTTTACATACGGGACATAAAAAATTCTACCGTTCTCAGAGGGGAAAAATTAATATGAAAATGTAGCGTGGATGAAATATCGCACAGTATTTATGTAAATGTTAATAGTGGCGTATTTTTCCGTTCAGTAATAGATAATACCGAACATTGTGGAACATTGCAAAAACAAAAATTAAAAATTAGAGCAATTTCAGAAATATATTTCGACATTTCATGATATAGGATGACATATGACGATACGTGCTCTTCTATTTTTACGCAAGCTCGTCGATGCATTCGTAGTAATTTCCGGATCGCTTTAATTGCCTGTTGTTATTTTGCAAACTCGTTAACTACCTACATCGATAACCGTACATTAATTACAGCTCAATGTTTCTGTTTCATTTTAACAATCGGTGACATTTTCACGTTTGATTACCTCGAGATTTCCGCAAAGATTTTTTAATTCAAATCGTATATATCAAATACAAAATTATCTTATGATCGTGTTGCAACGCAGAATAAAGAAATTAACTCTTAAGGAAATAATTTGCTAAAATAAGTAGCTTTTATGATAGTTCTTTCGAAATATTGCGTTTGTACGATCGTAAAGCTATCATCTATGTGGCGATATTTGAACGATCAGATTATGGTACAAGCAGCTTCATGTACCGTAATGTTATAATCTCTTGATGCATGTTCCTTACGAACACAGTTAATAATTAGCTAGTTGTTTATTAACTATACAATTATTCGTAATAAGTATTCGTAAACGTTAAAAGGTGGAAGCTATTTCTCGAAACAGAATATATTCTTGCTGTTTATTCGAGTCTGGATGTAGTGGTGCACGAATTGTGTGCGATACATCGGAGTGACCAAACTAATTGTGACAAAATCATCAATAAGCTGCAAAATGCATCGATGCATCTTTTGCGCTAGGCAGTTCACACGGTTTTAAAATCTTCAAACAATTGGATACTTTTGTTCCTTTCTGGAAACACCAAATATATTTAAATACTAATGCGCGCGCGCTTGCATTCTCACCCACAAAAATTTTCACGTTTTTATTATAAGTGCAAACTGTTCAGAAAGATTCTTTCAATTTTATATTTAAAATAATTTGGAAACTATATTTATACCTTTTAGCATCGAAGACTGATTTTATAAGATTTAATTTGAAATAAAAACGGAGCTATTTTCTCGACATTTTTTTCCAAAATATAATGTTTTGGCTTAAGCCGGTACCTCCGCGGAAGAGTTTCTTTAAGAATTTGTTAAAACTTGGCAAACACATTATTAGATATTTCCAAACATCTGTGCAATTTAAATGACATTTACCGTCTCTAAGCCGAGATATTTACATATAAAATTGGCATGATTTGCATCCATGTAATCCATGTATAAAGCATGCACCAACGACACGTTTTTAATTCTACCATCAAAATTACATTAAGAATTGAATTAAAAAACGAAAGAATGCTGAAGAGGGATTACACGAATATTCTGAAAAAATTAGAGGATGATTTATCGTCTAATCTTGAAGATATAGCCTTGAAAAGCATGACATTTTTAACATTTTTGACATTTTTTTTCATTATCTGACAATATCCATGATCGTCGTTCGTGCGCGTACACAATAGCATGTATCGTCTCTATACGCAACGTGTTCCGTGTGTTGGTGCACAGTGCAAACAGAAAAAGAATGGGACGAAATTTTTGATTGAGGTTGTCGCGGAGGTACTACCTTAATACACTTCTATTATGATGCGAATATATTCCCATGTTTAATAACAGTTGAAAATTGTGATACAGTCGTGTCTATATGCACTATAAAGCAAACAGACGCAATAGTTAGAATCTATTAAAACTAAACATTGATATCGCGTAAATTTCGCGCGTTCAGGCTCGTCTGTGTACATTAATATCAATCATTCACGTGTTACCAATTCCATATTTCCAATACAAATAAAAAATTTGTATATCATTTTTAATTATAATCTATATGCAGTATTGAATTATACACAGATAAAGAACAAAAAAACAACTTATGCAATTTTATAACCATATTTACTATTAGGCCAATTTTTCCTTATAAGTTTGAATAGATCAAAACATATATTGATCTGAATTCTAATTACAAGAATCAAGTAATATGAGATAAAGCGATATGACTTAGCTGTTAAGAAAATTTAAATTATATAGATAGATAGATAGATAGATAAATGCTTTATTCGTTCCCCTTGGGGTTACAAATCCTTTACATACAAAAAAACTTACATCTAATTTAATTCTACCTTAACACTAACTTAAAAAAACTATCTCGCTCGCTTTACATACACACACACTCGAGACCTTCGCTTCCGTCGCAATTCCAGAATTCCATTCTTCTATAACTCTTTAACTTTCCTTACTTTTCCAAATTTTCCAAGGCTCTCTCTCTCTCTCTCTCTCTCTCTCTCTCCCCCCTCCCTCCTTCCCTCCTTTCCGTGCACACTTTGTAGTATAAAAATTCTTGCATTTTACCAGTATAATCTACAAAAGCATCTGAAGAGATGACATCCAAAAGTTATAGATCAGATATGCGAAAAAATTAAAAGTACTTGGCTATCGCAATATTTTACGTTCGATATGCAAAATTCTAATACAAACTGTATAAATTGCGATCGCACTTTTAATATATTTCTCGGAATACATGGCTTGAAATCTCACTTGCTTCACTGCCATAAAATAAATGAATATTCAGGAAATCATGAAAAAATTAAAGATAATAACAGGAATATGATGATACAACGATCCGTAGCTGAAGAACATTATGCGGTTACAAGTTTTCATCGTGATAGTACAGATTGGCAAGATGCAGGAAATCGAAGTGTTCAGCAGTAATTGCGAATATTAGTACTTTATTTCGTCTGAGTGATTCTACATGTATAACATACACATTGAAATATTGAACACATTGAATACTAATTACTGATACATATTTTAATCATATACTTTAATCAATATTTTTAATCATTTTGTGCATACATGGAGGTCCAATTACAACGACAATACGAATATGGGTTCCACTACAAGATTTGAAGACATCAACGATGACATAGCGTCAGCAATAGCGGCAGCATTGGAAATGATATCTTAAATAAACTTGAATACATAGACAATAAAGCGCAGAAGTTACTCGCTTTGTTACATAACGTAATGCAAATTTATGAACAATCGACTTTTCTGTAAATAATTTATTAATTGTTTTAATGATTACATTCTAGTTAACCTAGCCAAGTATTTGAATTTTCTTTAAATAGATGTATTTATTCAATTTATGTATCTTGTGCAATAACGTCTATATTAGAGATGTAAATATCCGAATAAATACAAATATTCCAATTATTCGAAATAATTATTGTTCGCTTCGTCAAAGGAGGAGGGTCCCTTTCAAACGACGATTTTCTTCATACTCAACCGTGAATTGTATGCGGTTATAATATTTATTGAAATTATCTAATATGTTTTTGATTTGGTCAGTCGCAGCTATGTCATCGATGTAACATATATAAAATGGTAAAAAAAGTCCTAAGTGACATAATATTTTGGATTAAAAATCTTGCATTATGATGTCAACTATTACTTTATCAGGGAAACCATGGGAATCCCATGAGTTTATTAATGTTGTTGAATGTAAAATAAATTGTACTTGACGTCGCGACACTACCGTGTCGTTTGTGTGTGTGTGTGTGTGTGGGGGGGGGGGTTATGTGTGTGTGTGTGTGTAAGAATAGTATCTGTCTCTTATACACATCTAGATGTGTATAAGAGACAGCCATTGGACCGGACTCGCGAGGGTGCAAAGCAAATGTTTTCTTTCGATGTCCTCCCTAATGCACACATTTTCATCTGTGTCTGTCTCTTATACACATCTAGATGTGTATAAGAGACAGGTGTGTGTGTGTGTGTGTGTGTGTGTGTGTGTGTGTGTGTGTAATATTATATTCTTGCCAATTATAAAACTATATTTATATATATTCGCCGGTATCAGAGATGCCACATGTTTGACTCGGTAAGTTTGACGCAAATTTAAACATTCCTCTGTAGGGATAGCTTACGTGACTATCGACGAGACGATAGTGGTAGGTTGGATATAAGGGAAATCGGCAATTCGTTGACGCTACCGAGTAGACACAAATACGAGAAAAACGAGCTCATAGCTCGCTATCGTTCAGATAGACCCTAATGCTTACGCAGGAAATTTGTGACCCATTGGACCGGACTCGCGAGGGTGCAAAGCAAATGTTTTCTTTCGATGTCCTCCCTAATGCACACATTTAAGTGTACTCCGTTCGATCTATAACGGCGACAGCCGCAAACTCGAAGCGCATCCTACCAGGACAATATTATCTCGAAAAATATTTAACAGCGATATTTGGGTTTCGATTTTATTTAATGTTACGTCCGCGGCCCGAGAAATATTCGGCAAATAAAATGGCACAATTGCTGCAATGATATACAACGATGGATGTGGACTGCGGAATACAGCTTCGGTAAATCGATTTTTGACACAAAGGGATTAAATTTTTTTCGATAAAATGTGCATTTTTATCGCAAATCTTTAGACTAATTTAAAGAGACGATTTGTTTTTCTGTAAAAATGTGATGTTTTCTCTTTCACATTTTATTTTACTTTGTTTGCAAAAATACGCTTTTTTCTTTGTCAAGTAGCTCTGAGTTGAATTTATAACGCTCCTCCATCGCTGTAATAAATCATGAGATCTTGAAGTGGTAGGAAACGTAATCCACCGTGAAATTGTAGTCGAAACTAGATTCACAGCTTATAGAAGATGTCTTTGCCAGATACAAAACGTCTTTATTTTATTTACTCTTTCTATCCATGTTTAGATAAAATTATTTTATCTCAATAAGGTCGTAATTAACGTTCAATTATATTGTGATATGCAGTTAATAAAAATTCTAATAATATTACTTCTGAATGTATTATTGTATTCATAATTAATTTACTAATTTATTAAACAATTTTTTAATTTATTAAACAATTTTTTACACGATTTTTATATACGTATTATACAGGGTGTATCAGAGCGCCCGTATCAGGCATTTTTTAAGAAAACTACGCATTTTCGTGTTTCAAAAATTGTAGGGTTTCAAGTAACGCATTATGTAGCAATATTAGTATGACTTTGAAGAGCATTGTTAAGGTCATGTAAAGATCATCTTAAAATTTTTAAATGAAAACCCCAATTTTTTATTACATATTCGTATAACTTATCTCGAGAGAACTTTTCAAAACACTATAATAAAATATTTTTTTATTAAGTACTTTTTGAGTGATGAAGCTTGAAAGTTACAATACCGCCGGCATTAGCATTAGCCAAGGTGTACCACGTGGAGGTTGCACGGTCGGATTTACACCTCATTGTGTGTGTATATATATATGAAACATTTTTCTCGAAAATGCATAGTTTTCCTAAAAATGCCTGATACGGGCGCTCTGTATAATAAATGTTACTGATTATATAACATTTGTTATATATAGCTTTGGTATATTGATCTTTTTACGCTATTTAAAGAGGATAAATCAGTCGTAATTCTTGATTTCCATGCTTTTTGCAGTTACTACTTATACTTGACGTATTTTTCATATTTTTTAATATACTATTTTTGATAAGATTATGCACGACTTGATCATTATACATCTCTCCGACAGGTTTCTTCGAAGCGAGAATCGGGTAAGAGGCTCGTAACATTATCGCGATCGGTGTGTGCAAGTATACCATCGCAAAAAGGAGAAAGTTCTACGCGTCCGAGGGAGCTTATTTAATCGCGATTGCTATCGATTTTCCGTACCAACTATGCTCCAATGGCGTGACGAGTCCGAGATTCTGCGGATGCTGCGACGAGATTCTGACGATAAAACGACGAGCTACGCCGATGGCTTCAATCATGTATGAAGTGATCGCAATGAACGTTTACAGTATTGAAAGGCATGCTTCCACGGTGCGGACGCTATAACTCGTACCTTGCCATTAATATAATCTCGTATAGATCGTTTTAAAATTCCGCGCTGCGAGATGAAGGGAAGAAAGAGCTGGGCTGTTATTGCCGATCAATTCAATAGTATCGCTCGCGACGCAAATTGATTTGCGATTAATCATGCCGCTGTAAAGTCCGAAAATATGATATTGCGCACACGTTTTGCAATTTGTTGGTATCCTGCGTTAATTCGTATCTGATACGTACCATTTTTTGAATTTCAATTTAAGCTTATTCATATTATAGAATCGTTATTTGATCTGCGATGTGAGTTCCTTTGCAATTATTAAGAATAGGATATTGTACGTACATTACACTATTTATCGTTAATCTCATTTCGAGTATCAAACTTTATTTTTTAATTTTGTATATTTTTTATTAGTTACAAGAGAAATTGTGTGTGTGATTATCCCTTATTAATTAGACTTCTAAAATGAAAGAATATTGCCTGTTCGTTTGTAATCCAAAACGATTATTTTTTGTGCGGATTAATCTCAGTTTTGGTATAATTCGGATGTCACACATCTGCAGTAAAATTAATTTTCTTGGAGTAATAAAATCATTATAAAAAATATAGAAATATATTTATTGCACATATAGTCTATAATATACAATAAATTAATCTGTTAATTACTCTGTTAATTAACTTTTTAATTTAGCAATTGCTTATAATTTTATGTGTTTATCATGTTATTATATTACATGCTTGAGAAATTCGCGATATTCATGCCTATAATTTTGTTATTATATATCAATTTATTATATGCATACCTATTATTTATAATTCCTAAAACATCTACTTTTAAAATTTAAAGGGCCATATCTACTAATGTTACTGTACTTTCAAATTTGGGTTTACCATCATCAAATTTTTCAAAAGCAAATTTTTTGTTACTCTCGAGAAAAGCGTCCTGTCGCATAAACAGTACTATTTCCCGCGCGAACACCAACGGCCTAACGCGCGATGAAAACGCGCGGAGGAAATCCGGTGCGTTCCCGGCGGAACGCGGAACGCGTGAATCCAGCGTGATCGCGTGCGATCTCTCGATCCGTAATGAAAATTCCCGGCTGCATTGATATGCATCTACAAGATTCCGACTGCGCTCGACGCGCTCCCGGCGTTCATTTCGCGCGATTTCAGGACTTTCCGCCGGAATCTCGTAAAAGCGAATTCTTCACGATCGCTCGCATCACCGTGCCACCCTCTCGGGACTGTATCCCCTTGATGCATCTAGAGCGCGATGGAATCCATTTCGCAGGTGTAATATTCCGGGACAAGTTTTAGAGCCGCCTGTTTTTTCACCGATAAATTCGCGATAAGAAAATTATTATGGGGTTTGACGGATGAAATATAAGAAGTCCAATATACATCGATGGTTTCACGCTTCTCTAGATTATACACATCGAAAAAACGATAAGGTTGCCACAACCACAATAATAGTAATATTTGGTACAGCCACGTCCTGTGGTTGTCACATTCACATTGTTTTGTGTAGTGCATCTATATATGTTTGTCTCAACATTCACTATGTTTGCTGTACCAAATGCATATAGTTGCCTTCACATCAATGTGAATGTGACAACCACAGGACGTGGCTGTACCAAATATTACTATTATTGTGGTTGTGGTAATCTTATCGTTTTTTCCGTGCACTTTCTCACGATTTCTGAAATAATTTTTAACGAAATCGTAAATAAAATACATAAATCTTTTTTTATTTGCTACGTTAATGATTAATTTCGCCAAAACGTTAATGATTAGTTGCTGTAAGCTAACTTTAACATATTCTCAATCAAAAGAGAAATCCATTTAATTTTATTTAACTTAAATCAAATGGAAACATGGAATAAACGGACAATGAAAAACAACAATGATTGTTTCGACAATGGTTGTTCATTGTTTGGAAAATATGACCGTTTTATTTACACTCAATAATAGTCACTTGCTTTACCCAAGAATAATCGCTTGTGAAACTTGTTTTTAATGAATAGATATTTCGTTTGCTCCAGTAGATAACACTCGAATTATTTGGTAGTGATCACAAATCGGGAATTTTTGCTAATCAGCCATGGGTTTTGTGCGGGGCATTTAATACGCGACTGATCAATTTATTTCGGAGATTTACAGTGTTTTCGTTTAATAAAAAAGCAAACCGGATCAGAACACGGCATCGAGGACCGATAATTCCAGTTAAAAAAAGGCGCAATTGCAGAGCAGCGAGGCGCGAAAAAAATAATTCGCTAGCATATATTCCGAGCATGCAAATCTCGTTTTTGCTGGCATCACTCAGTACACTCGAAACAATGAGTTTCGGTGAATCAACCCAAAAAAAATACGAGCTCCCAGGATTAACTAGCGCTCCTGGCTACAGTTGAAAACGAATATCGCTCGCGGGGCGGTAATTATATGAACGATTTCTGGAATCGGCAATTTATGACGAGCAAATAGTTCACTATAATTACTACTTTAAATCATTGTTTATCGCTATTACCACGTTATAGCGCGATGTAATCGTGTTTACCATAAATTCCTCCTACAACAGTATCCGATCCAATTAATTTCGAGAATTGGCTAATTACTACACAAATTACACTGTTCTTCATCTCTCTGCTAGAATCGCGTTACGGCGATATACAGGTTATCTATTATCAACGTTGCTGATTGATCATTTCTAGACTATCATTGCAAACGAACGAAAAAAATACCGCTTTTCAATTTTCGTCTCCTACTAAATTACCCTACTAATTTCTGACCAAAATTGCTATTTTCTCTCTTCCTTTATTTTCCTCTCTTTGACACAATTTAAAAAGACGATTTCAGGAAAATATTTCATTTGCAATATAATGAATATTTAACATGGTTTATATTTATTTATCTGCTATTTCTTTCTCAATAATGATATAAATAGTAATTTTTTTAAATATAGAAATTCTAAGATAATGAAGGAGACGTTCTCTCAAAGAAATAGAAAACTACATATAATCAAACGTCACAATAATAAACTACAGTTATTTATAACAATATAACATCGGTTTTATGCTGCATATGATGAGCATTAAAGGATTAAAGCTTACGTTTTATCTTTCGAGTTTTATTAATGTGCCAAGATTTTCGGTTCGGCCTTCCACCTGGAATATAAATTTACTTGGACGTTCCACCTCTTGCCGAAAAATAATTAAGACGTTCGATTAAGATATAAGATGCAAGTATAATTCATGCTTGACAACGCGCCGTATTCTCGTGGATGATTTTTAACGGCGATACAATACGTATATATCTCGCGCAACGTCAACGATTATGTATTATATGTTGGGTGGTGTCTTCTCGATCGCGATTGGCCGTAAATTATACGGTTGCACGACCGCATATGGCCACGCTGATTGCACTCGCCTCAAGTCTGTCCCGATGGATATGTTTAATTCCATACTCGATAATGCAGCATACGTAATTAAATTGCCGAGTTTCACTGCTAATTAATAACTATTGTATCCGTGCACACTTGTTGTCATTAACACGTATCGCGTGTATATTCAGACGCAACCCAGGTTTCTATTTCCGATAATGAAATGTATTGTATGTATTTTGTAACTCTTCCGTCCCGTGCAAAGGTTAAATGATGGCGAATTTGACCTAGTAATATCTATCATTATGTAAAATCTTTTGATGACTCTTAAATTAATATATATACATATGCCAACATCTTTAGAAACATTAAGTAAAAGCAAAAAACCTCCTTATGCACCTAACATCTTTCTCTATTTAAAATTTATTCATTTTAATGTATAAAAGCTTTCTTATATTTATTTATTTTATTGAAAGAGGCTCAGTCAAATATAACAAAGCTTTTCCATCAAGTGATTATCAGAAGATTGATTGGCAAAAGATCAATAGGCAACAAAGAGCAGACACGCCAGAAGGGAAAGTCTCGGCACGCAATCATTATACCGGCTAGTTAAGAAGTTCACCGACGACAGCCTGATGGAAACCCGGAATCATTGTCAACTTATAACGACGTAATCATAAAGCCGATCCGCTAACGATCGGATCGTGTTTCTCGGAGACGCCGCGCCGGTCCGCGAACAATGAGACGTGTATTTTCTTTCCGGCCATAATCAAGCAATGAAACTGTGGCGGCTCAACACAAAATCCGCGGATTATGTCGTCTATAAACCTCCTCGACAGCTTTCCTTGTTTGGGCATCGTCCCTCCCTCTATATCGGCCCTATTTCTATGCGTGGGTAGATCACAATTTGTTTCGCGTGACCCTCAAGCTATCGCCGTATCGCGACGAATCGTTTGCGTTGTTACACGATTAAAATGAAACGGTACATTAGACATGCTGTCGATGTAGAACGAGTGCGAAAAATAATGCTCTCTTACATCGTGGATTATATTTCTGTTGGAATGTATTGCGAATTGATTATTAATTGATATTTCACTTAATATGTTATTTATCATATTTCACTTAATATGTTATTTATCATATATTATCATATATTTTACGATATAAATTCCATGACGGAAAGTAATCACCGGTCGCCACCGTTTACTAGTAGGATATAAAAGATTTGTGCACGATAAGCGATTGATAAATGATATCTTATCTGATAATAACAGCAGTAAAATCTATGTGTTATGATATTAACTATTGTTAATAGTAATCAATCGTATTTGTGCACATGATGTAAGAAAAGGTACATATCATATCAACGTATACATTTTACTCGACATAATAACGTTCGTAATTTCATCCTGAGAGTTTCGTCGAAATCTCGTCGAGTCGTCTTATCGATGGCGGCACGGCTTATTACCCCTCGGATATTAGACGGGAGGTGATAACTTACTCGCGGCGAGGCTGGCTATCGGGCACTGTCACTGGTTCGCGGTGGTAGGATATTGTTTTTAGGCTGCGGTTTTGCCTCGGTCTCTCTCTTCCTCTTCCCTCTCTTCTCTCTCCCTCGTACCCTCCTGGGAAATTGGACCTGGAGCTGCGCAGGCAGAGCTCGCTCGCCGCTCATTTATTACCGTTGCTTTACCTCTGGGTGGCCAAATTTACCAAACGCTGCGGTTCGGCCTCCGAATGCGCCAGCCGTGTACACTGCCGTCGCGGTGGACGACGTCGTTCGACGTTACACGGTTGAAAACTGAACGACGAACAAGTCAGAAAATATTTCGGATTTGCGCGCTCTTTCGTCCGACTTCGCGAAGCGATGAGTCAGGGACCGTTTCAGCAAGCACCGTCAATTTTCGTAACAGTTTCGCCATTGTCGAAACGTATCGGGCATTAATTTTAAAGTATTTAGAAATCAGAGAATAATACAATTTTTATCAAAAATGATGTACGTAAGTTAATCAATCACATTAGTAATTATTTAGCAAATAACTAAATTGCTTAAATAAATTAAGATTATGAGAAAAAACTATGCACACACACAGTATACTTTGTTTATCAGCGTTATGAATCTCTCGATATTGTTAAACTTTCTAACCGAAAAAATTATTGTGTCTTAAAACAAGTTTTATCAAAATGCATTGTAAATTAATTTTGACTTTTTATTCTGGTAGAAAGTTGCTCTTTCTTATTCTTATAATAAAGTAATCCGAAATATATATATCGCTTTCGCAGTTTCGGTTCTGACAAGAGTTATTCGATTCCGACAAGGGGATGAAATCGATAAGTCTCCTTTTCAAGGTTCTCTATTCTCTTTGGAAAAGAGAACACGCTGTCGTGTCCTTATAAAAAAAATGACAAAATCTGAAGATAAAAGCAAGCAGCGTATTCTTCGTGAAAGTCAACGTGAAAATTCCTTAATACGATTTTTTTAGTCTTCACCGATTCGCGCGTTCCGTTTCTCATTTGTAAGGATTAAAGACGGGACAAACAGGCGGTCACCTTGGCAAGCGCCGGTTCTTGCAAATTAGCATTTGCAGTCGTCCGGAGAACAAATGCGGAATAAAAAATGCGAGGGATAGAAGTCGAGCGAAGTCAAGTTTGTCACAAATGATTACTTGCCTCTTTTCCACCTTTTCTTAAAATAAAATGTTATATATTATATAAAAAGAGATTTTCATAGGGACATAACGGGAACGCTAAGGTTTATACAAGTTTACAACGTATTAACAATAAATAAATAAACTTTGTTTGGCACTAAAATATTCTTTGAAATATCCACTATAAGAGAAATACAAGTTTTACTACAAAAGAATAGTTTGAAAAGACGAAATTATTGTTTTTCGAAAACGTGAGTTAACCTTACAATTAGTATGGATTTTATGCGGGGCATAATGGGATACCTTATGAAACTTGTTTATTTCTCAAATATTAATGTCTAAAACTTCTTAGAAATGATTTTTTACAACACGCAATATATGTAAAAATGTATTATTACACTTTCAATTAATAATAATTATTTCTTAATAATTATTATCTACACTTTTCTTATTATAGTCTACCTACATTTTCCTCATTAAAATATAAAT
>NJRP01000041.1:697711-721823 GCA_003063835.1 Aphaenogaster floridana | reverse complement strand
GTAGGGACATCTAAGAGTAATAATTTCCATACATTTCATTACATGGCAGCATCTCTGTAAAGAGATATCGACCATATCCCATTATACCTCGTGGTCCCATTATGCTCCGCCTTCCCCTATAAAGATTTTTATAAAGAGTCGATATATTATACAAATATCAAATGTAAAATTTTGTAATATATTATTATCAATAACATTACAAGTATCGTATCCGTAACATTATGTTGTTTTACAAAACGCTAAGAGTTGTGTCTTTTAATCTAATTTAATGTTCGCGTATGCATTTCAATTTTTCATATTTTCGACGTTATTTTGCCGAGTGTAATAACGGACGGAAGACCTGCACGTATTTGTAACACTCTTCGAAGAATTCTCATCTAACGCGGAGAAATATCAAGAATCTCACAAAGGTGGAAACGTCGGCAGACACGGGAAAAATGTGCTCGCGCGGAGCTGCGGCGCGCGAAGATGAGAACATCAGCGATGTATCTTCATCGTCGTTCCCGCTCTTTCGCGAAGCTACTCTGCGTCTTCCAATCATGGAATCACGAAAAATAAGAAGGTGCAGCCAGGTCGGATAGGGAGACCTTTAGAGATGCATCTTGCTTATCAAGCGACAAATGCACAACTTTCATTTCCATTTATTCTCATATGACTTATAATTCATTTTCATTTAATTCAATAGATCTGAAGGAGATCTCCTCTTTCTACTTTTAATAAATTAATTTAGAAATAGCTAGACTAGAATATTATATTTATAAAAGAAAACATAATGTTCAACAGTTTGTTAAATATTATATTTAACGTCTGAGAGAGAACGTTAAAACTGATACAATGATACGATTACTATACATATATAAATATATATATATATATATACAAATCAAAAATGATTAATTCATACTTTCTCATAAGTACGTCCGATAATTTTCAACATGCCGCAGATCAATGTTAAGAAAATAGGACACGAAACATTGAGGGGGATATCGAGCGACTGTTTGCGGGATCGACGGCAAACTCCAAAATAGAAACAAGCCGTTCTGCTTGTGTGTACGCCATCGAAGCTCGTGTGTTTATTCTCCTCTTCCACCGCATTTTATATATTCTCCTCGCGCGGCAGAACTGGACCGGGAAAATATGACGGTCGATAGAAGATGGACGCATCGCGGGTAACAAACCGGGTTCTCGAACACGAAGACGGACACAACGGATACATTCGAGTAGATCGAAAAGCAACCAAACGCACGCATGTTCCAGTAGATATCTCGATGTAACTGACTGTACTTTTCTTATATGAAAAGCAAAGAGAAAGAAATATCTACACGGTTTCCTCTGTAAAATTTAGTGGAATATTTTTCTGCTTTTTATATTATATGTAATTGTGTTTTATATTATATGTATATGTTATTGTGAAACATAATTTCAGATAAGGTCAGAGAATCACGTTGCACAAAACGCATTTTTTTAAAACAAAATGTAATGTACAACATTACAAAAAGGATTGTAAATTTCTTTCTATTAATAAGAAGCATTCTTATTAATAAAGCTTTGCAATAAAGCATGGAAGTGAAAAGTGTGCATTTGTCGCTTGATAAGTAAGATGCATCTTCAAAGATCTTTTCGTCTGATTTAACCGTACCTCTTTATTTTTCATGATTTTTCGCGATTTTCTTATTTCACTTCAATAATTTTCTATAAAAACAGCGAATCTCGTCATCGGATTTCCAGTGAAATGAGAAGCTGACGTGCTCGATGCCGTTAATGCTTCGAAGCTTGAAACGAGCAGTTTCTGATTTATACCGCGTAGATCGAGTAAATGGAAGGTGCAGTAAAAAGTGCGGAAAAAATACAGCGACAGTGCACGGAACGTAGATATGAAATGCCTAGTTATGTTTCCTCTTATTAAAAATGACTGGTGAATTGCTGGTGCTACCTAACACACTTCTACGTGTATGCGCGTAAAGTTAGCTTGATTCTGCGAGAAAAGATAATCTCGAAACTTCAATCTATGACTTTTTAATTCTACAATTGCAGAATGCAGATTGTAATATCTTATAAAACAAAATTGTTTATTAAATGCTACTTAAAATGTAAAGTTTTAGAAATTTGAAAAAAAAATGTGAAAAAGATATATTAAAAAACAATAAAAATTGCTTTATAATCTGTTTATCTAATAATTTTTTTATATAATTCGTTATTACACATACATACAAGTATTATTAAGTATTATTATAACGCAAGTCACATTTACTGCATTACATGTTTGAAATATTTTTTACATTTAAAGTCATATTATCTTCTATTTAGAGTATTTCTAAGACTCATATGTAATACAAATTACTCTCAGTACAAAGAGAGTACTTATTCATTGCACTGTCAGTACGATGCAGATCGCAGTATTTTTTTTGCGAGAACAAATCGGATACCATGTAGTAGATTCTCGCTAAGAAAGAGGCTGACCTCTGGTCGAGAGTTATTGAAGGGCTCAAACGGCGCAAGAGGGTGGTACAGGAAAAAAATACAGCGACAGTTCACGAAACGTAGATAGCGGCCGACTTCACCTATCGCTCGCTCGTAGTCGCAGGCTATAACACGAGGAAGGGTGGCCGAGAAAGCGGTTTGAGTCTATATTAGAGGGAAAGAGAGAGTCAATGGCAAAAAGACGAGCCGTAGAGAAAAAGAGAAAGAGAAAGAGTGCGAACCGAAGGTGGCCTACAAGAGAGGCAGCGAACAGAAAATATACGACCTCATAATTCGCTTCTAAACATCGCTAATTGCAGCGCTGACCCTCTAAATCTTTTGGGATGCTATCTGCTTGCTCGAAAATGATCCTTCTTTATCTCGATCGCTCCTTCTCTCATCGTCTCCCTTTCGCTGTTCTCATATAGCTTGTCTGAAGCCATTGCAGCCGCAGGGCATCTCGCTCTTACACACTTTCTATTAATCCGATCGTGGTTCGCTTCTATTCTCTTTCTATTTCTCCGATAGATGCAAAGTACCACACGCCCGATGTTTTTCGGTGATGGAATAAAAAAAAATGCGGCTGTAATCACGCGGGAAAAGATCGTTTCGCCGATGATGATTCGTTATGAATGGCATCACATGGCACACAACGATGTTTTCACGCGAGTAGGCTAAGCATATGTAATGATTCCAATAAATAAAAATTGTGATCATTAAATAATCGTATTTTTGATGTAATATCATTACGATATGTTAGCTTCCTAAAGAGTCACACAATGCAGTATGCTCTGATATTGAAATTAATGATTTCTTTCCATTAACACGATATATTCTGCAATATTCAATAATGATAATAACATAATTTGTTATATTAATAAAAATCATTTAAAAAATTGCAATTCGAATAATTTAAGTGAGTAGTATAACTGGCTCATGATATAATGATAATAACTGTCTAATGATATATTAAATTTCTATGTAATCTAAAAAATATTTACATATATTGTAACAAAATTTAGCACACAATTGCTCGATTTTTATATTATTTACAATATAAAGTTCAATAAATGTAAAACGGGAAATAAAAATCTCAATGCAGTAATATACTTAAAATCATATGCGTAGAAAAAATTTGTGAAGTGAACATAATGTGTTGAATAATTATGACTTCGAAAGTGCATCAGAAAGTTATATAATGCGTCATCCGTTTTCTGTGAGATATAGAGCTGCCCTAAATTCTTGTATTTCCTCGTCATAATCGCGAGCTGTCGGATGTAACCGTGCTGGTCCGCTATTACGGAATTGCAACATCGAATATTTAACGCGGTACTGCGTTTAATTCGGCGCGATCTCTTGTTCGCAAGAGCGATATCGAGATGATCTCATTGCGGCCGGATGTTTCTTTAATAGAGAGAAACGATTTGCGCGATATGAATTCTCGTTTCGTATCATACCGGAAATATGGAACAGATTTCTACTTAGACAGCAATTACTTATAGATCTTTTTTTTTAAGTGATGTGGATAAAAATAAGCTTTAGTACTTCTGCTCCGCCTACATCAAACATGTATCTGGATCTTGTTCTTATTCTTATTTTATTCTTCTTATTATACTTAAGTTAGGTCATATCGTATTTCTATTTTTCTTTAGACAGTTATTATATTATTATTTATAAAAACGTATATATATATAAGTGTATGTATGTGATGTATAAATATATGTGAGTGTCCGCAGTGTATTAAGCTCGGGTCCGTAATGTTTGCTAAGCCTAAATGATTGTGCGAATCAGTCATTTATGCGGAAGCTTATAAATCTTTATTAATATCCCAGATATATGGCAATCTCTTTCCGGTTACGCAAACCGTATTCCAATTCTTCGGTTTGCTGGCACAGGAAGAGCCCGAAAAGACGACTGACAGAGAATCACGTGAGGGAGGTGAGAGGGAAGGGAAACAACACTTTTCAATTCACTTTACGAGGCTGTCCCCTCTCTCCGAAAGGGGGGATTTCTTTGTCTTATCGAGTCGTAATGAAATGCGAGCCAGCAAATTTTCTTAATGCTACGCGAATCATCGCGATCGTCCCTTTCTAAGTCAATATAGCCTCCTCCGATGTAACGCCCCACGTTTTCTCGATAGAATGCGACGATTCACGATTAAATATTTTAATCAAGATGTCGCAGGCTCGGATTACGCTTTCCTAATTAGCAGTACATAATAAAAAGTTGTATAAAAATGCAAATAAAGTCAGTTTATTATTAAAATCGACAAAAGAAATTTTACATTCATACGAGATATTTGAAATGTCCTATAAAATTTTCTATTTTCCATTTAAAATCTAATCTCTATTATAATAAAAATATTTTGAATGATCAAAATTAAATTTTCATTTTTAATTGTATATTCTGTGTATGTATGTATACGAGGGGTAAACCGCTGAGGGCATTGCGGTGTACAGATTTGGGGCATTAGTGGGCATTACTAGGGCACATTAGTGGCATTACATAAAAAATTCACTAGTAATGCCCAAAAATTGTGTACTTTTGTATACTTTTAGTGTACTTTTGTGTACTTTGTGTACTTATTAGTAATGCCTAATTTTGGGCATTACTAGGCATTGGTGTACACAATTTTGGCCAGCGGTTTACCCCTTGTATGTATATGTGCGTGTGCGTTTATGTGTGTGGCATATAATTCATATGTAATTTATAATACAAATTCATAATTTGAGAGAGAGAGAGAGAGAGAGAGAGAGAGAGAGAGATGCGTGTGTGTGTTTTAACTTAAAAAAAATAGAATTTTGTTAAAAATACTCTTAGAAATAAATATATATATATATATATAACATGTAATGTTATTATTTCGCCTATGACTCAGTGGTCAACAAATAAGTTTTCTTTCGTTTTCCTCGAATCTTTTGCCGTAAACGCACCTATTTTAAAGGGCAGTAAAGGAAGTTTGTAGGTAAGTGCAATTTCGCCACAGCAAGGAGGACAAGCGAGTCGCTTTAAAAATAGCTTCCGTCGGAAGTGCATTTCGATTTCCCGCAAGTTTCCGAAGTCCGATCTTAACGTTACTTCTCGAAACTCCAGAGACGGAAACGTTACCGTATTTCGCTTTACGAATTTCGCCTGACAAGCCAAATGCGCTTTATATTCGTTTTTAACGGGCTCTCTTGAGCCGTCAAACGCCCGTCTATCGGAAGAAAATTCAATAAAACGGTCAAAAACATGTTTTGGCAGATGTGGAGGTCGGTATAACGATCTACCTATATTGGATTTATATGTAAAAAAAGAAGTATCTACTCTTTATCGCAGTTATTTACTTACAGCATGCACCAGTTATTAAAAATCAATATTTTGTGAAAATTTATATTTACATTTTGCATATTTGCACTTCTGAACAGAAGAATTGGATTTATCATATTAAATAATGGAATATATTACGGAGTAAGATATTACACGGTGTTAAATTGACAACTTTATTGTGTCTACAAATGTGCGTAAATGTATGTACAAAATTTATCGTTTTCCGATACAATTTCACTTTTTATTTTATCTTATTAAAACTTATTTGCTGTCAATATTTCAAACAAAGTTTTAGTACATACTAGACAATTCTTGATTTGTAATTCATGTCTATCTCCTTTCAAAGAATCTACAGAGAAAATTTATTTAAAGACTTTCAACTTTAAATTATGTTATACTAGATTAGACATCTATATTAGAAATATAAAATATAACAAAAATATATATATATAACAATTCATTTAATTACTATTGTAGTAACTTGCACAATTTTTATAAATAGTATTTAGAAGCGACGATTAAAGTGAGATGAAAGAATTTTATATTTCCAAAAAGATGATTTCCACCCGGTATATACTGCTTTTCAGAAAGTCGTGTCCCGCATAGTGTCAAACATTTTCTAGTTAAAAGGGAAACGCACGCGGCGCGACAGAAAGGATCGTCCGGATGATTTTTCTCTCGTGCAGGATGGCATTCGTCAGGAAACAGGATTTATCGCAAGGCACGATCCTATACACACTCCACCTTGTGAGGTTTGTTTTCCAAACGTGACTTAACCAAAACAAGCTCGGTAAACTCCTATTCCCGTCGCGTTCGTCTTTCAGTAATACGGCCGTATATGTATATTTGGAGAGGCCGTTCAAGGGGCGCGCTGTTTTTGAAATGAAATCCGAAGCTGTCGCCCGGTGACGATGACGGTTGGAATTTTTAAGCAGTTGGTACAGCAATGCGAGCGTGGCATGAGAGTTCTTGTGGCACTGCCATGGATACGGTTATATTTTTTTAAATCACTTAATGTAATGAACAATAATATTAAATAAAATAACAATAATAAAGATATTTTAGGTAAATATCGAAAAACTTTCCGAAAAAAAATTAAATTGTAAAAGTCGTAACAAAGAGAAAGAATTAAGATCTAACTAATTATAATTTGATATATGTATTTTCGTAATGACTAAACCTATTAAACATTCTTACGTCATTGAATATAACAAATAATTTATAGCGCGCGTTAACTTTATAATAAGAAATAAAATTTTATATACTTACTTCTGCTAATTGCGAGACGCGACTAAATCTATTCTTTATATATTGCATATTAAGTCGTATTTATAACGAGCACTGCAAATGTATTTTTCATTTATATTTTTCAAATATATGAATTCCCAGATAGTCTAACCTGCCACGAGCGTGTATTGCAAACTGTGTGTTCCATATTATGTTAGTAGAATTCCAGCACAGTCTGCTGTTTTTCTAATATCGGTAGAAATGTAACAGAAAACGAGTAGGACCTGCATTATCACATCATGATGGCAAGGTATGCTCCATTTCTGCTGCATTTCTGTTGTTATGGCTGAAAGTCGTAATGGCAGAAACCAAGCTTAAAGAGAACATAGTGGATAGGAATCTGCTCTAAAATCGAATCTGCTGGTATACTGCTAGCATTTTGTTATCATGGGTTGTATTTTATAAATATATGAATTGTACTTCTATCTCGATATTTGCGATGTTAATAAATTGGTGGTCTAATTATTTTTTCGCATAAATAGATTTATACGGCAACACTTTATTTGTAACTCGCCGTTGTTTTCCATGCTAATTTGAATAAAGCAGAAATATGCGATAATGGAAGAAAAAATAACGTTTAATATTAAAATTATTTACAGATCACGACAAAAACAAATGTTCTTATAAAACTACCTTCAGTTCGCTAACCAAAACCAGAGGATCTCTCTCTCTCTCTCTCTCTCTCTCTCTCTCTCTCTCTCTCTCTCTCTCTCATTCTGATTTTTTATTAACATTAGTTTGTTTATGCTTCTGAGATTCGCTATCGACTATAGTATTATTATTATTAAAGTATCATTATTATTAGTATCATCATTATTAAAGTATCATTATTATTAGTATCATTATTATTAAAAATTATTATCGTATTAAACGTTATTCATTTTGCGCCTATGTAATCTTTTAAAAAGAAGAAATTTAGTAAAACTTTTCGGTTCCGCAACATGAAAAAGACATGTTCACGCCATCATAAATGCGATACCGGCGATATTGTATTTTCTGCATTATTAAAGATGATTGTCTCAGAAAGAAATGAAGGTTGGATGGGCGGAGAGGGAAACTTAATATTCTATTGTTACAGAAAGATAATAGCTCGCGAACGAACCGACCACTTGTCTTAATTGATGCTCGGATCAATCCAGAATCAGCAACAATCGTCGTCAATTTATAATTTATAATACCAATAGTTCTTGTCACAGGACAGCTCTATCTGTCTCTTTCTATCCCTCTCTTTTTTCCGTTCTTTCTCTGGTTCGCACATTTGCATGTAATGAACGACTGCCCGATGCCTACTACGCGTAGCAATCTTTTTAACGTCGGATAATAGCTTCCAACCCTTATCACGACATCGCACAAAGGATGGCGAAAATAATTCTTAACTAAAGAGGTTCGAGCCGATCAGTACAACGTTTATCAAGCGGTCCAGACATTTCATTTTCAAAAGTCCTCGTCAATATATTTCTACGTTCCACAATATAGAATGCCTAATCTGATACATCCGAATTCTAGAGAAGTATTTAACGCAGGGATTCTCAACGTGGGGTACGCGTACCCCTCGGGGGTACGCGGTAACATTTTTGGGGGTACGCCGTGAGACCTCAAAAGTCGCTAGATCTAGTAACAAAGTCGCTAAGTTGGCAACACTGCTACTGATTAATTGTTATATTATAACTATAGTTTTATCTATCTAGGGGTACGCTCAGTTACATACACATTTCCAGGGAGTACGTAAAGCATAAAAGGTTGAGAACTAATGACTTAACGCATTTATTGTCAATTATGAAATGCTTCATAAATTAAAATTTTTTTTTGCAGAAATCTGATTAAAAACATTATAGAATAATGATCTTTGAAAATAGATCAATTAATATCTGGTATACAATCTTTAAAAAATAATCTTCGAATTTGATATTTTAAAAAAATCTTATATAAATTTCTAACAAACATAATTGTAATTTCTCGGTTATATTATTAATTTCTTGCAAATATAACAATATGTTTTATAATTATCACTCATAGTACAAGTTCGATGACCTAGTTCTTAATATAAATCATATAAGCGGTCTGACTTTTTTAGCTTTCTGACACCTGAAGAATTAAATGAAAGACTAGACACGAATGTATAAATCAGAACTTAAATATTTTAGTCTCACTATTGCATAAAAACGCCCGTCCGTCCGTCCTCGTTTTGCGAGTGTCGTCGGGTTGTCGCTGCGCAGATTCGGTGCTCCGACTTAATTTGAGTAACCTTCATTAATCATATTATTTCTACCCCGCTGTCGTGGCAGGAATATAATATTTCCGAGACGGGTTCTCCACCGTCGGACCCGGTGGGTCTTAACGAGCGACGACGCGCGCTCGACATCGTTTCGACGGAAATATAAATGCACGCTACGCCATTCACCCCCTACAAGGTATTGTCGGGGTAATTGTCCATTTTTCCGGTCGAAGATTGACGTTCTAGTTACGCAAAGGGCACAAGTCATTCTCCCTCCAGCTAGACGTCAAGTTAAACCTTATCTGAGTAATCGGAATTCGAATGGCCTCACTCGTCTGCATAAAAAGGAAATTATTGTATGTAAACCTTCTTTCCTTCATTTTACTCTTTATTTAAATAAATGCAAGCTTTAATTTTTAAGTTGCATCATATGCGAGATATTTGTGTAGAATTATTTTATTAACATAAAAAATTCTGCAAAAATGTGCACATGTGTTCATCTGTACGTGAAAAATAATATTGTAATCTCTAATTTTAGATGTGTGTGTGTGTGTGTGTTTTAATATTAGTTTAAAATATAATAAATTGAATATATTGCAAGAGAATAAATTTGTGTCGGAGCGATTACGCATATGACGCAAATAATAATTATAAAAATGCCTTTCTTTATTAAGAGAATAAGATCGCTAGAACGAAAGTTGAAAAAAAATTTTTGAAAAAACTTTTTTGAGAACATTTCGCATTCACATATACAGTTTTTTTTAAGTCATAAATCAAAAACCCATGAATCGAGCGCCATATTATTAGAATATTGTCTTTGCGGATCGTGATTATTTTCCATCGATGTTTTTAGGGAATTCTTATCCACCTGTGGCGACGACTTATGCTTTACCGAATCGTCCGGCGCGACTAGTAACAAGTCAATTTCAACGTGTGATACCTACTCACCGTAGGTGTACTCACCGCACGAGTCGCGAGGCTATCCAGGGACGGTGCGCGTTATCTGAGGAATTCCACTCGACTATCTTTAATCGCGCGAATTAATCGTCCGCGGTGAATACCTCCCCGCGACGTTTATCGTCGCGCGGATACGGCCGCACGAGCGTGAGTTGACATTCCTCTCGTGAGCGGCCGCGCTTTTTGCCCGCGGTTCCCTCCTCAGCTCCGGCCGTCCTGCCTTCGCCCTGCAGTACGCCAGGTGGAAATATCTTTTCGCGATTAGGTCGGGGGCGGCAGGCGACGTTGTCACGGCACGGCAATGGGAAACGTTATTCCTCATGTTTTCGCGATACGTTAACAGAAAACACGAGAGTTTCTAGCACGTACATATTATCGCGGGGACAGGGGGGTTTTGCGGCCGTGCGGCTGCCATGTCGGACTGAGGGTGGCCTGAAACCTAATTGTTCAGATACACGCATTTCACTGCCGCCGCGACGCCACGCGCACACACGCGCCAAATACAGGGTAGTTCAACAGTAACGCGATTTATGCCTCTTGTATCAAACATTGTAGAATCATAAAGTTATAACGGATGTATCATAATACTTGTGCGAAGATCGTAAAAAACTGTATTGTACGGTATTGTGCGATATTATTATCGTATTGTACGGTTTCAATATGAATTATTAGATATTTTCATGACACCAAAGAAATATCCCAGAATATTTTCTTCGATTTTACATACATATATATATTTGAAACTAATAAAAGCTGTTAATACTCTAACTAAATAATTAATAACATCTAACTGTTTATATATAGAAAAATCTATCAAGTCTCTCAATATTTTAATTGCATTTAAAAAAATATATATATAAACAATATAATTACAAGACCGCGAAGTGTAACAATCAATTAAAATCGAGAATGGCCAAATACGGTCATAGCAGATCTTAGTGCTCATTAATATTTTATATGTGATTTTTCTAGTTCTTTTAAACTACGCGCCGTTACTTTTGGACTTAAAACACAGTTCTTGAAACCAGAAAAGTAATATCACAATGATAGTGTTGCTTACAAGCATCTGTAAGATCCCCCCTGCCCATCCCATCCCGAAAAAATATATATATACTTTCCACAAAAACACGTATTTTACATTTATAATATTCAAAAATATTTTTCTTCTTATTGTTAGCGCATTTCGATTCTATCAATGATACAACTACCCCTGAGAAGCACTGTAGTCGGCGCACGTCAATGACACACGCTCATTATTCTGTACGGGGTTTCGATCGAGCTACGCGAGCCAGCGGGATTGTTTTAATGAAACCATTTCCCTCTCAAACCCCCTCGGTCTTTCCCCTCTTCACTTTCCGCCCTGTCCCCGAGATGATGCAAAGGGAAAAGAATTTCCGATTGATGGCGCAGATAATGGAGCTGCCAAGACGTAAAGACCATCACGTCTGACCGAAACGATATTCTGGGCGGGAGGAGAGCGAGAAGGGTAGGGAAGGGACAATGTCTCCAATTGACGGCAATTTCGCAAAAACGTGAAATTCTTTCATTATCTTCGGCATTGAATTTCTCCCTCTTCGCCTAGGTGGTTTTCGAACAGGATATGAAACGACACGAGACGCACACTCTAGGATTATCGGCCCGATTATCGGTGATTGAGACCTTCAAATTTATATTCGAATATTTTCTATCTCTTTCGATAGATTGATCGAAGTCACCATCTGACAACGTTTAAACCCTCGCGGAGAAAATAACCAGGAAAATAATATATAAAAAGGTAATAAAATAAAAATAAAATAAGTAGGAAAATAAAATACTGATGTACTATTTTTAATAATAACAACTTCTATCATGCGATTATTTTTTTCGCACGTAAAGACATTTTGTCAAAGAGTCTTTTATTAATATACCGATATATTTTTTAAGACTTAAAGAAAATGTATATGTATATGTTATATCGAGGAATAACTAACACATATATAAACTTTTTAAAGAGTTCGAATGTATAGAGTAGATAAAAAAACTTGTCTAGCATGAACTTATTTTGTTCGAAATAATGTTACATATGTAAAAAGATATTAAAGATATTACAAAATATCTATCAACATTCTATCAAAATACATTGCGTTTTGCATCAGAACAATGCATAAAACATGTTGTAGCAACCTGTTTCTTTTTGTATAAAATAATTTGAAAAAAAGGTATGAAAATGTCTTTTTATCTACTACATATATGTCCACTTTTGTAAAAAAACGTCGCTCATTTTATAAAATCGATTGTTTGAAAAAGGTCAAACATATATTGGATAAAGAATATGTATATCGGTGAGCAGAAATAACACAACTGACGCTTTGATCGCGATGAATCCCTGCCATGTGAATCAGCACGTTTTGCTACAACAGCTAGTTGAAATTTTATCTTCGCCTACGCAAAATTTTTTATCCCTCCTGTTTTAGAATCAAAACATGAGTTTTTGCACAAAAGCACACTACTCGCAGGTTACTTTCATCTCGTGAAATCTGACGTGCATATAAAGAGCATATATATATGTATAATGCGTCGGTAAAAATATCGCGGAAGATTGTTTGCGTTAGAAAGTCAATTATAGCTTACAACATTATGAATTTAAAGATTCATTATATCTCGCTGTGTAACGACAAACTTTCAGATATTTTTGTTAGCTAAAACTTTATAAAATTCGATGCTATATAATTGCTATTGTAATGTATGTGAATATCGCATGTTCGCGCGCATCTTGTATCCAATGATACTTATATATTCAATAGTGTTGATATATGATGTCCCCAAGAAAACTATTAAGTTGAATCAAATATTTTTGTGTTTATTATAAATGAATGTTAGAATACAGCCATCTTTTAACGTGGCTAACAGCACCAACGTATATCTCAGAGAGCGGAAAGGGCATTCTCAAAAGCCTAACGGAAAAACAGAACAAAGGTATAGAAAGTACTAGCGCGCATGCTCAGCTGTGCAGCCAATAGAAATCAAACTACAGTAATACATAACTCAAAACGAACTAATACAATTTTGTCTTACAACACTCTCCCTAAAATTGTATTCTGATTATATAATCTACTGTTAATTCAATCCAATTTTGTGGCTGAGTTCCTTTAAACGTAACGGTCCTAAGGATTTCGTGAATATCTGCCACTTGATTATTTGTGTCGATATAGTCTATGATAATCTTCTTTTCCATCACCAATTCTCGAATATAGTGATATCTCACTGCGATATGTTTCGTGCGCTTATGTTGTTCAGGATTGTTAGCTAAACGAATCACAGCTTGATTGTTAACTAATAGGTGCGCTTGAATTCCAGGTTTGAATTCGTTGATGATGTTAGCCATATTAACTCTTTGGTAGCAGTGGATGCCGCATACTCGGCCGCCGTTGTTGATAAGGCTACACAACTTTGGTGTTGACTGCTCCATGTAACAGCTCCACTCCCCAAGGTTGACACATAACCAGTAGTAGAGCTTGTTAACAAATCTCCAGCATAATCTGCATCAGCAAATACATTTAAACAGTTATCAAAGGATTTGCTATAAATAATTCCTAATTCAACTGTCTCTTTTAAGTATCTAAGAATATGTTTAATAAATTTCCATAATCCAGTTGTTGGTTTAGACATTTGTTGAGCTGCTTTTCCAACTGCATAGGACAAGTTGGGCCTTGTAGGAACCACAAGATACATAAAACGTCCAATTGCAGAGGCAACAGGATGTTCGGTGTCAGCCTCCTTCTTGTTATACAATATATCCAAAGATGCCTTGTTCACAGATACTTTCAAAGATCGACAATTATCCATGTTAAAGATTTCCAACGTCTTTAGTGCATAGGCAGTTTGATGAATTTTGATATCTCCATTTTCCAAGCGTTCTATCTGAAAACCTAAAAAATTACTGACTTCGTTACAAATGGTAATCTCAAATTCATTTTGCAATTGACACAACAACTTAGCGATATCTGTCTTTTGGTGTGCAATAATGAGTCCGTCATCAACATAGACGGCAATAACTATCAATCCTCCAGCATCCCATTTAACAAATACACAAAGATGAGAAGGACTACTGCTGAAGCCGATTGTATTTAGGAATTGACTCAATTTTAAATTCCAGCACCTAAGTGCTTGTTTGAGTCCATACAAACTCCGGATCAACCTGCAAATACGTCCTGACCCATCATTATAGCCTTCCGGTTGTACCATGAAGACTCTTCTAACTTTTCATTTAAAAAAACCGTTTTACAATCAAATTGATTCATTCTAAATTATCTGCAGCAGCAAGCTAAAGTAACAATCGTACTGTATCATATCGAACTACAGGACTAAATGTTTCCGTATAGTCTACACCATACGTCTGCTCGTATCCCTTAATAACTAGACGAGCTTTGAAGCGATCAATTTCTCCATTAGCTTTGGTTTTAACACAGGAAACCAATTTTGCTGATAGTGGATTCATATCTTGATTAGGCTCCATTAACTCCCACGTACCATTTTTCCAATAGAAATTTATTTTGTCGTCCATTGCTTTAATCCAGCTTTCTCTTTCCGGTACTTGTAATGCTTCAATGTAAGAATTTGGTTCGACAGGAGATTTATGACACAAATAAGCAAATCTTTGTGGTGCTTGAAGTGTTGCTCGGTTTCTCAACTGATAAGTTGACTTCTGTTGCTCTTCTTGGTTTCCCTCTCGTTCCGTTTGATCATGTTGTTCTTTATTTACTTTTTGAGTGCAACTTGTCTGAAGTTCCCTTTCCTGCAACATTTCCTCTTTCTCTCTCTGGCTCAAATCTATCAATGCTTCCGGAACAGGGATTTCACGAAACTCAAC
Organism: Aphaenogaster floridana; assembly: GCA_003063835.1. NCBI lineage: Eukaryota > Metazoa > Arthropoda > Insecta > Hymenoptera > Formicidae > Aphaenogaster > Aphaenogaster floridana. The sequence continues at coordinate 706,746 of NJRP01000041.1, read as the reverse complement.
ATCTCGATTGATTTCAATCCGTGTCTTATCCGGTATCCAAATACGATAGTTTCCAGTAATGTCTTCGTATCCTACAAAAATTCCTCGCTTACTTGTTTTCCCAAATTTTTTGTCATTCCTTTTTGGTTTCGGTACTCGAACAAAGCATTTACTTCCAAAAATCTTCAAATGAAATAAGGAATATTCTCGATTAAACCATGCTTCATAAGGCGTTTTCCCTTTTTCTCGTGACTTTCCGGAACGATTTAAAATATAAGCAGCACAGTTTAATGCTTCTGCCCAAAAGCGCCTGGACATCCCATGCGTCAACAACATCGTTCGTAACATCTCAATTAGGGTTTTTCCTCTCTGCTCGCCCATTTTGTTGAGGTGTATAAATTGCAGACCTTCCTATCTCGATGCCGTTTTTCTTTGCAATTTCAACAAAGATATGATCAGTGTACTCCATTTCGTTATCCGACATAATAGTCTTTATCACGTTTCCAGTCTAAGTATGAACATATTTAATGTACTGTTCAAAACATGTTGCAATTTCATTCTTATGGTAAATAAAATAAACTTTTCGATATTGTGTGAAATCATCTTTAAAAGTCACAAAAAATCTATATCCACTCCATGACGGCTCTTCCATTGGTCCACAGACATCAGTTACAACCAGTTCACGTACTTTAGTTGCTTTTGGCATTTCTCGAAAATTCGTACGTTGACATTTTCCAAAGGCACATCCATCGCAATATTTCGTCCTATCCGACGTTGAGATTTTAATACCCTTTGATGTCAAAAGTTCTTTTACATGAGCCTTACTCTGATATCCCATCCGTTCATGCCAACCTTGTAAAGAATCCTCTTTCTGACTCCGTGCCACAAAACTGAATTCCTGATTGTGGATTACGTCAATATTCAAGATATACATATCGTTTTTCTTGTGACCTTCAACAACAAGTGATCCATTCTTCTTAAATAACCATTTGTCACTTACAATGGTCTGCTTGAATCCTTTTTCAGCTACTAATCTAATTGAGAATAAATTAACTTTCATTTTAGGAACAAACATAACATTTTGCAAATAATGTTCTTTTCCATCTACACTACAGTCGAAAAGTTTTCGGACAAGGTCTATAACTAAGGAGCCTATTCTGTAACTTTTAACCACAGTGTCGTCATCGTTATATTGTCGTTGCGCAGCTTTTTTACCATATATTATACCTGCGCAATGATAATATAGCGATAACGACACTTGTCGTTAATAGTTATAAGCCTTGTGTCCACAATCCTGGAAATCGGTCCGAGATCTCGGACGAAAAGAGAATTGATCAATCGCATTTGAACAATTTGGCCAATTGATCAATGCGATTGGTCAATTTTCTCTCCGTCCGAGATCTCGGATTGATTTCTAGCATCGTGGACACAATTAGTTTTGCAGAATAGGCCCCTAACTTCAAAAAAGTGCTGTCTGTCAAAGATAGTTTCATCGATGAAAAGGAAGTATGAGTGTGAACTAAAATTGGCTTAAATTGATGAAATTTCTTTTGTTTCTCATTAGTTGAATAAAATTGGCTCCGTTTCTTATAATAATAGGCGCTTTACTACAATTTCTCACGACTTACATACTTTTGTCCGGAAACTTTTCGACTGTAGTGTACATATGAACGTACCCTAATTTGTCCGGTACCTTCTGCTAAGACCTTACAGACATCGCCTAATACGAAGGTAACAGTTTCTTTCAACTTTTCATAATTTATGAAATATTCGATTTGCCAACAAACATGTTCTGTACACCCTGAATCGATAATCCATTTTGTTGTGTCGGACGTGTTTGAAAAACGTGTACTCACCATAGCAAGTTCATGAGTGTTTTCTTCTTGCTTATCTTGATTATTACTGTTTTTCTTTCTCTGTGGGCAGTCACGTCGTAGGTGTGGTCCTCCACAAGTCCAGCATTTTAATTTTATTTTAGAATTATCGACCTTGTCTTTCTTGTGTATCCTCTGAGCAGTGCTTTCTGTACTATTTCCCTTAAATTGCTTCTTTGCGATCAGGGCTGATTCGGCACTCATGCTTATGTCATTGATTCCCAGTCGTGTTTCTTCAATCATCAGTCGAGATGTGAGCTTAGCCAAGGTTCGCTCTCCAGCAGGGGTCAAATCCCAAGCGCTATGAAAATATCGGAATGCAGTAGGTAAAGTGTTCAAAATTGTTGTGATCAACATTGTATCAGAAATTGGCTCATTCAGTTCTTGTAATCGACGAGCGAATGATTCAGTCATAACCAACGACAATGGCTTTTGTCCAATGTTGTAACCAAGATTGCTTTTGCTACCTTATTAGCCTTTTTCCATCGAGTTCTGCTACATCAGCAGCATTATCACCTTCGGGTTTGACTAAACTGCCATCAATCAATTCACGAGCATCCAAGATTGCTCGTATCTGAAAGGCCGTAGCCGGATAAGAAGGAACAATCTGTACCCGCACGGATCATGCTCATTTTTTTTGCTTTGATTGCTATCAGTGTCACTTGCAATTTTGCCAAATATTAGCCCTTAATATTGAACCGTTTTGGTGTAAAAAATAAAAATATTGTAGACGTTTTATAGAAACTAAGCATTTCCGCAACACTGTGGGTTTCGACTACATTTAATGGGTACTATATATCTGTAAAATTTCATCAAAATCGAAGGGGGGTAGTCTTCTAAAGTCTTACTTTAAGTTCTCAATGTTTCCTGAAAATCTTACCTATGAGGTTTGTGGCAAGATAAAAACTATCTTTTTATTTAAAGAAAACTTTTTGCGAAAATCATCCGTACTCTTATATCACTCATAACTTATCACTCTTTAGTAACTTACTAGGATAAATATTAGCATTAATCTGTTATAGCCCATCCAGTTTAAGACATTGAATCTATGAGACGTTATATATCTATATTTTTAACTTATATTAATTTGATGCACATATGTATCTTGCATGCATTTAATTAATACATATAATTTATAGATACGTATATAACTCCATTACTTCAAGTTAAAATAAAATGTATCTTGTCGCTCACCGACACGATGCGCAACGGTGGAATGTCGTAACGCAAACAGCATTAAACTGCCAAATATAAATACATTTAAATATAATGTCCAAAAGAATTAATATAAAAAATAATTGTTATGCGCATAAAATAAGCAATTAAATTTGTAACAAGATAACGAATGATAAAACACTTACCTTATGATTGCTCCGCTGTCGCCTGATGCTTTCGCCGACATCCTTCTTCTCCTTTCAAATTCCTTCGTTGCATTCACACGATGTTCACTGGCGAAAACACAGTTAATTGAGATCGCGCACATATTTAATTGTCAAAATAGGACGATCACGCGACACTCCCAACATAGAGAATGATCGTGTTTTCTTCTAGTCGCAATCACGTTTCGAAGGGAAATGATGCGACAATACACGAAGCAAATAGCATCGCTGCCTACCCGCTCGCGCGAGTTCCCCGAACAATAACAAAGCGATCGTAAATACAACAGTACGGCGTACGTTGCAAAAAAATGAGCGCTATGTGCAAGCTAGATATTCGCGATCATGAAATATTTAATTCATTATCAAATAAATGTGTATCGAGTATTTTGTTCCTTGTATTTTTAGTTCAATGTAATAGTAATTGTATTTTTAATTCAATCTAAGCTGATACGGTTTTCCATTATTTTCATCACTCGATTCGATAAATCATGTATTATTCTGCATTCGTGATCCAAAAATAATATGCAGATATCTTCAAATCTAAATATAGTTAACGAATAATTGCAAGCTTGTAAATAAATTTATAATTCTCATTTTCATTCTATTACTTCGATTCATGCTATACACGAATAAATCGCGTGTCTGTGAAGTTGGCACGACACTCTACGAATTTCAAAAAAATACTAAGAGTTCTTATAGCACTCTTCATTGTTCTACCGTTTCTGATAAAAATTAAAAAGTGTTCCGCATTCCTTTTATTAAAAAATCAAAATTTAAAAAATGTGCTAATTTTACGTTCTAGCACGACATCCGCCCCTCTAAAGTACTAAAACGCGTTGAAAATTATCATTTTTGATCACTGTTCCCGATAGTTCTATTCCAGTTTCACACATATGTATAATTTTAGATCGATATTCCACATATTAACAATTTTTAAACAATTTTTTATATACGCGTCCAGCACAACACTTAGAGAAAGTATGTCGTGCTGTCGACTTGCTGCACTTCTGACTGTTGTTCTAAGTTGTTCTACTCGAGTTTCATACAATTCAACTATTGACAGCCATTGTTCCGCCGTATAAACATTTTAAAATTAATTTTAACTTTTAGCGCAAGCACGACATACTTTCGCCGAGTGTCGTGCTGGCGCCAAAAGTTAAAATTAATTAAAAAATGTTTATACAGCGGAACAATGGCTGTCAATGGATAAATTGTATGAAACTCGAGTAGAACAAGCTAGAACAACAGTTAGAAGTGCAGGAAGTCGACAGCACAACATACTTTCTCTAAGTATCGTGCTGGACGCGTATATCAAAAATTGTTTAAAAATTGTTAATATGTGGAATATCGATCTAAAATTGTACATATGTGTAAAACTGGAATAGGACTATCGGGAACAGTGGTCAAAAATGATAATATTCAACGCGTTTTAGTACTTTAGAGGGGCGGATGTCGTGCTAGAAGGTGAAGTAGTTAGCACATTTTTTCAATTTTGATTTTTTAATAGAAGGAATGCGGAACACTTTTTAATTTTTATCAGGAACGGTAGAACAATGAAGAGTGCTATAAGAACTCTTAGTATTTTTTTGAAATTCGTAGAGTGTCGTACCAACTTCACAGACCCATAAATCGCACGAGATACGTTCGCTTCGATACATTCATGAGCCTTTAAGGTGGAGTTAATGATAATGATCCTAGAGAATGATCGAGTTTCCTGATCGCGTTTCGATGAACAATGTGATGTTACGGGGAACTACTCGTGCTACTACCTCACGTCGTATGCTACAAAACATATGTACATCGAGCATTATGTGCCAATTAGTCATTGCAAATTAAAACATTTAACGTATTAATATTTAATGTAATTTAACTTGTGAAATAAATACGCAGAGAATTTTGTATATTGTATTTCAAATTAAATAAATAAATGTAATTATCGCACATTTTGTGAATTCGTTAACATCGCCTAAGATAACGATTAATTCTACTGAATCAGGAGCATTTTAGAACAAACAACAACCACACATAACAAATATGTTATTTAAATATTAGTTTGATAAATATATTACAATTTGATTAATGCGTACATACATATTTTTATATTTCAAAATAAATAACATTGTGTGATTTTAATAAATAAAGGAAATTAAGGAAATTAAATCGTTATAGAGATCGTTATACGTAATCTCATTTACTTGATTTATTAAAATCAATTTTAGTTCTCTTGGAACGTAAAAAAATTGGAAAAAAGTAATAATAATAAATTAATGTCTATAAATATTTCTTTGTTAGAAATGAAGATAAACTTCATTTTAACGATACATTTTTTAAAATAAAAATTATGATACTGCAATTTAAAAAAACCATTAATATTCAAAAACTATAAATACAAATTTATAAAATAATAAAAATTTGTCTTATGCAGAACACAGCTAATGCTGCTGATTTCTATTAATTTATCGCGTTCAATATTTTAATAATTGAAATTTTATCATTGATTTCCTTTATATTACAAAATGCAATTAATTTTAATTCTGTTTTTACATCTAAAATTAATTCTTAATCATTTTTATAGATATGTGTCATTAGTTTGAGCGCTTAAATTTATAATACCAAATAAGAAGTGAAATCATATCTCTTAATAATGTTATATATGATTTACATTTTAGTTATGTTTGTATTATTTACTTTATTTTAATTAAAAAGTTAGTTGGTTATAATAAATGTAATATTAATATAACAATGAATTATTCTTTTTCTAGGTATGGAAAAGGAAAAATCGCTTCTCAACTTGCAGAAATACGCACACTTTATTGCGGCGCTGTTACGCTGTCTTTATCTGAGGACTTAGGCTTTTAGGTAACTATCTTAAACAAATGCTATTGTGCTCATTGTATGAAATGCGATTACGTGATTCTATAATGAGCGATTGACATCGACGAGTCTGAGGGGAGTTTATGGTCCGCAAATAGAATCTAGATGCACAATTTGGAAACAGAATTCGATTGACCCCAAGTATACTTTTATTCAATCAGCGTTGCACCCCATTTACGATGTTCTTTGATTAGGATCCTGCTTCTGGCGCGCTACAAAGGGTCGATCCCTCTAATGACTACTACAAATTACGATGTAGACGCATTCAGATTCACGCTAGAAGAATCCCACGTCGTCATGAAACAGTTCGCGATATGATAATCTAAATTACTTTAAACCTTCATATATCAATATCTATTGGGAAATTCTGAATTATTAAAAATAATTTATTACAATCGTAATTAATTGTTATTATTATAGTCGTATAAATACAATACATTACAATTCAGTTGTATTTGTACACAAATGTTAATTAAGTTTCATTACTAATTGTAAATTCAAGTTCTTTTCTATTTGAAGCAGATAAATAGGTTAATTGAATTGTCTGCATATTATATAAAGATACAGTTATGTTAAATATACATTATAGAGATACACGGAAAGAACGGTTTTACTGAAATATCTAAAAATTTGGTCAGATACAGATCTGAAAATAATTTTGTTAGATCATCAAAAGTAACTACACTGCAAATCTAAACGTGTTATTTTTACACGCATAAACATTTAAAAATGACACATTTGACTAAAGCTCTTTCTATATGTTTCTTACCTTTTTAGATTACGTCATTTAACACGTTTAATCGTATTAAATTAAAAATTAATACGTTCAATTGTGTTAAATGACATGATTTAAAACGGCAAGAAATGTGAAAGAAGAGCTTCAGCTAAATGACACGCTTGGATTTGCAGTGTATGTAGGTCACTCAAACATGATGATAATGGTGCAAAAAGTTTTGATATCCTAGCAACTATTTTGGGTGTCCTACATAATTAATTTGATGACCCAACAAAATTATTTTCAGATCTGTATCTGGCTAAATTTTTAAATATTTCAGCAAAACCATTCTTTCCGTGTAGAATGTAGAAAATAATAGGTAGCAAGCAAAAAATTCTTTGACAAACGATAAGTAAGGACCGACGGCATTTGTAATTGTTCATCAATGAGATGACGAAATCGTTATGATATCGCATAGAATTTTTATTTATGACACCTGGTATTCGTGCGACGTCGCGACGCTGACCAAGTCAGAGTGAAAAGTCGACTAGAGCAAAAGAAGACCATAAAACTAGTCGCTAGGCGGTCTTATTTGCACAGCATGTATATTTAATTTGCCTGTGCATATACATGTCCGTCGTTTTTCCATCCTCCAACAACCTACCTTGCGCTATGCCACCACTAACCTCTCCGACGGCTCGATGCGCAAAACTTTTAGGGATTGCGCGCGTTCGCCCGAATATATTTGCATGCTCCACTTTTCTCGCGTTTTTATTCACTGTCGGAAATTTGCGGTCCCCGAGCCGCGACCGGCCGTCGTTGCAAGCTCTTGGTCGTGTAAATTCGCCGCGAGACCTTAAGGCCACTTTACGCTGGTTTATTGTGAGATGCTCGTACATTTTAAATCACCTAACGTGAATGAAGAGTAAATTATGCAAACAGCATTTTCTAAAAAATGATTACTTGCATTGGGGACAACGACTTGAGTCAAGAGACTGTTATCTATTTTCATTCATATAAATCATTCGAAGTAAAATTCAACATTCTGTATAAGATCATATATATCGCACAGGTATTATCACACTATTATATCGCATGGTGTGTAAATAAAGTAATAAATATATATATATGTAATAAATTAGGTTATTTCAGACTAGCCTAATCTTTACAATCTCAATTAAAATCTGCATATAATTATGCAGATTTTCTTAAGAGAGTATTTAGAAGTTTCAGGTGTTTCAAGTTTTACACGTACGTATCTCTTCTGTGTTAACAGAACGTACTCCAGTAATAGTGCAATATTTTATTTTTACGCCAAGAAAACATACATAATTACTTTTTTCATATGAGATACCGTAGTACGAATCGCTTGATAACGCGGCACGTCGTCGGTGCGGCACGTTCGCGTCTTAGTTAGCCGAGCCGGCGCGTGCTCGCACTCGGTTTATTAAAAAGGAGAAACGTGATCGCGAGAATTTCGCGCGAGCGAATATCGGATTGTTTGCACACGCGTAAGTATTTGGTTACACGCGTGTTGAGACGACAAACGATAAGCTGGTGCATGATATTCCGTTGAAGACTGAAACTGCAGGCAAAATGACGCTGAAAGTAACGATTTTACGAAGGAATGGCTGATTAAGCGCACTTGCATAAATAATTAAATTATTTATTTATATTAAATATATCATAGCATTGCGAGAAAGTGAACATTCACTTTAATATTCATTTTAATTCACTTTAATATTTAAACACAGATTTACGAATAATGTCTAAATTTAACTTATTATTTCTATCATTTCTAAACTTAGAAAATCACATTAATTATTATTATTAATAAAATTTTTAATCTCTCGAATTTATAGATTTTTAATTTATCGTAATAACCAATCTTGTTATATACTTTTAGCGTGAGTTCTTGTTGTATTAAACACGATTCGATTTTATAATATCAAATGTGATATCATATTATCTTAAACTACATAGTTTAAAAAATCGTAAAAATACCGTTATATCAAATATGGAATCCCACACAGAACAAAATATTTAATAGATATCTAGTGGCTATTCACATATCTATACGATATCCATATCTACTATGGATAACTAGTAGACATCTAATAGATATATAAAATATCCATGTCCACCAAGTAGCTACCGAAGATATCCATTAGATATCCACGTGTGATCCATACATCCATGTCCACCAAGTAGCTA
>NJRP01000041.1:667642-697231 GCA_003063835.1 Aphaenogaster floridana | reverse complement strand
ATGGATATCCGAATATCCACCGGGAGATATCCATTAGATATCTAATACAAATTATGTTCTGTGTGGGATGTAAGTTTCTTGCAGTAGAAAGTTTTTCTCTACAGATCTTTCTTACGTAGACATAATCAAGTGAAAATTCTCGACACACACGTGGTCCCGCGAAAAAAAACGACGAACAATTCAATTATACGTGAACACGCGGCGTTGGATTTTCCCGCGTGGATTTTGCTCAGAAATTTCGAAAAGCTCCTTCTGCGTCCTTTATTTGTCGGTATAACGATGTTGAACGGGCTGTCGACCCGCTGCGCCATGTATTCAGTTAATGAAAACATTGTCCTGCCCACAGCACATACGGTCACCCGCGCGCACGCGGTTAGCTTGTCACACACGATCTCCACCGCATCGCGGTGCAACGATGCAGCGGTGCCTGCGTTTTGCGAGGGCCATGCGTCGTACATCTTCAGGACTGGTTGAAGGGTTCACATTGCCCTTGGACGTCGTGCTTTGATAACCACTTGGTGTATCCCTCTTTATACAAGATTTATACAGTTGCTAGGTGGTCAAGATCAAAACTTTATTTTAGGAAATTATATTTCTTTCTCATAAATGTCTTTATGACATCTCAAAACTCTCTCCAACGAATTTTAAAGAGAAAAGGAAAATTGTACGATCCTAAAATTACATGATCCTGATACTGTGGAGCCCGGATACACATCTTGTCTGGTTTTCTCTAATGTATATGTATTAACCTGGACACATAAACATACAAGAGCAGAAACGGACACGCGTTTGTTGTCGAATGTCGCAGTATTGTTTAGCGTCCCGCTGCAACGCGCTATGCAAGCATCGCGACGCGATGCAGAGGTGATGCAATGCGCATACAACAATACACACATATACACACACGCCATATATACATACCTCTGTAACACGTAGCTAACGATAAATCATTCGCGTGTTAAAGCGAAAAGGTTAACACAGTGAAAATTCAACTTTATTTCTGTGCATGGGATATCAGAATCGTATAATTATTTAAAATTGTTTAATTTAAGAGTAGCTTTCTTATAATTATTATTTTATAATTTCCTTATAATTAAATTTTTCGAAATACGGATTTAAAACGTGTGAAAATTATTTTGTCAATGAATAAAAATGCAAAAGTAAAAGAGTCCTTTGAATTTTAAATATCCGAATAACACTATGGGTCTATTTACGCAATTTCTCACATTAAAACTTCTTTCAAATTAGACACTTGTAGCTTCGAAAGCGCAGCAATTATCTGAAGAATGCATTCCGCGTGAAAAGGCAAGCGTATCTTAACCATATGTCGTCTCGATGCAAAACGCAACACGCCGTTTTCGATCTCAAAGCAAATCCGTGCACTTCGCGTGTCGCGAATATTATTGCGTCAATATTTTTTAACTCTCGCGAACGCGCGGCCGGCACGGTAGAGATATGTATAACTTTTGTTCGGCGTTTATCCCGATCTAACGACCTCACCTGAGGGCTCCTCTATTCTCAACTTGTTCTCGCGCGAGTTTCTCTCCTCGCACATCGCCTCCTGTCGAGTTCTCTCCGTGGCTCTAAAGAGACACGACTAAAGCGCTGTCAAACACGCTCTCGCGCGGGTACGAGCGGGTGACGAAGCAATCTCCGTGTCGACAAACGACCGTAATCATTGTCAAAAGAGTAATAGAGAGAGGGTGCGTGAGAGCGCGAGACGGTGCGGGCTATATGACGTACGTGTATAACAAGGTGCGCGGGGGAACGGTGCAACGTGTGGCTCAAGAGTGTACAGAGACGCCGATAACGACGTCATTACGTACGCACAGGCGTGACGACTGATTAGGATCGCCTGTACGTTTCTTATTCACCGTTACTAATCGCGGGTCAACGATGTTGCTCGCCGCGATCTTTCGCCCACCGTTCGGAGGAACGAAAGGGTCGATGCGTCGCGATGCTAAGATGCCTAGAGAAATCCTATGCGAGAAAAAATATGTCACAAAGCAATGACAGTAATCAGATTTACATAATCTAATAATGATTTATATCCTTTAACGATAAATCTATACACGTACAACAGTTTTACATGCATACGATACACGCATACACATGCAGATTACAAATATACTATATTCGAGGAATATAATTATAATAGCTGGTTAAAGTTTGGAACGTTTCTGGAGCGATTTTTTAAAAACGATTTGTCCCGTTTCTAATTTTGCACAGAGTAACTTCTAAGTGCCACATACAGAATACAAAATATTCCGATTGAATACACGCGTCGGAAGGCACTCTTATGCCCGATAAACTACCCTTCAGATCACTTAAAAAATTCTTACTCCACCAAAAACGATTTGTCCCGTTTCTAGCTTTGCGCAAAATAACTTCTAAGTGCCAAACATAAAATAAAAAATATTCCGATTGAATACACGCGTTGAAAGGCACCCTCATGCCCGATAAACTACCCTTCAGATCACTTAAAAAATTCTTGCTAAACCAAAAATGATTTGTACCGTTTCTAGCTTTTTTTTATTGTGTGTCTGGCACTTTGAAGTTATTTTGTGCAAAGCTAGAAACGCGGAACAAATCGTTTTTGATGCAGAAAGAATTTTTTAAGCGATCTGAAGGGTAGTTTATCGAACATAAATTTTTTCATAATGATAACGGTAGTGCAAGGTTTGGGAAAGTTACTTTTGAAAAATAATTCGTTACTATGTTATTTGTTACTCATAGAAAAAACGTTAAGTAAAAATAATGCGAATGTCACGCGTTACTTTTACTCATTTCGTAAAGTAACTAGTTACTTTTTTCTATGACTAACGGGTAATGGTAACGAGTTATTTTTCAAAAGTGATTTTTCCAACTCTGGCATTATCATTATCGTTATGAAAAAATAACATCATTATCAAATTGTTACAATAAGAAAATAACGGCGTTACAAGTAACGCGTTACTTCCCAACCTTGATTATTATTATTAAACATTTCGTATTAAGCGCTCCGTGATAAATCTCCTTAAGCATGCGGCAGTATTTGCACGTATAATAGAAATTCAATCGCTTAGAAAATGCAGTTTATATGTCAATTTTCCGATGAAAGCCTGCTCGAATTAAAAGTCGCAATCAATCATAACTTTTGCGTATGCTCCAGTATATTTTCCTCTCTCGCCGCTTGCTTTGGACGGAATTTAGATTCGGCGAAGGGGCGCAGGGGCGCAGGGCGCATTAGAAAAGTAATGTGCGCGCGAAGGGGCAGGTAAACCGGCGGGTTAAATATTAAAAGGCGCATGAATAAGCGCGATAGTGCTCGTATCTTAGCGCTCGGCTGCCACCCGGTGCATACATATTCATGTCTCTTTCCTCTTGCGCCCCGATGGCACCTCGAGCACCTCTTCCGTCCAGCACCCCTATGTCGCCTTTTGCGACTCCCCTCTTCCGCCACCCACACGTAGTTATGTACCTATCGCGTAACACCTAGAAGACGATTGCCGGTCTGGTTGCCAGTGGCGGATGCTATCCCCGTGAAAACACGTGGAACGCCCCGGAAATTTATGTCGAATTCACGGAAGTACTTTACGCCGCTGAGTCACGTGCATCCCGTTTTCTTAGTCTTTCTCTTCTTTTTTTTTTGTTCACGCGCAGAAAGAGGACATCGAGTAACAAAAGCTTTGAAAGAACAATAGCTCACAAACGTGTAACAACTGCATTGAAGAGCAAACCTCTTCCCTGCTCCCGAGATTCAACCAGTTAAATTCACAGATCTAGTTTAAAGATCTATTTATCGTTCAGATTTTCGTAAAAGAGGGCACATACCTACATATATACTATCTCGGTCAAACTTTGATTTCTGCTATTTTCTCGAAATCTTTCGAACGTATTTGGAAATCTTTAATCTATTAACATAGTCTTTGCGATGCTATTGCGATGACACGAACGAAGTAGTTTGAATATCCATCCAGCGGAAATTGATACAAATAGCGAGTTCTAATAACGGGTTCTCAACGCGACACGAAGTCCAAAAAGAAATGTTGATCTTCGTAATGATTTGGCTCGCAGATACGCACGATTCCGTCTGCAGCAACTGTCGTATACGGGATTAGATCGATAAGATCCATGCGACGATTAGTTAATTAGACGAACATCGAGAAGGCTCCGCGCTCGTCCCTAACTGTACACCGTCGGGCTTCGCCGTATCAATTATACGACGAGAACCGCTAACGATCTTTCATCGTCGATTTAAATGCGAGAGATAAACAGGTTCGCGAAAGACGTGAAATCCGATCGATAATTGTGTACATATTATCCCCCGTATCCAGTGGCGGATACTAAATTTATCTAAATATCGGAGATGTCGTCTGCCGCCCCGATGCCGCTACATGGCGATCAGGAAATAAATCCCGATGCCGACACTGATAGCTCTCGTCGCTTTCAGTGGATGTTATTATCGTTTCATTAACGGTGTTTACATATTCGAATTAAAAAAGTGCATTTACATTTAAGAAAATTCTCGGCAATACTTTAACAAACTCCGAGTTCCAACTTTAATTCGTTGCACAGTTATAAATTCTATTTTGTTTCATATTTATTGTGTATGTGTGTGTGCATGTGTGTGTGCGTGTGCGTGTGTGTGTGTTTTAAGTACTTGAGGATATTTTGTGATCGTAATAGTTTGAACCATTTGTAGTGTAGTTTAAACCATTTGAAGTACTTCACATAAAGTACTATTTATTCTCTTCATGCACTATTCTGCATATTACATCTCTCTTTGGAAAAATAATAATTTAATTTGTGTAAAGTATTTGCAATATTTGTATTTATATGAAGTGTGCGATAATACATCTACGCGGATAATATTTTATTAAAAATCTCTCCGATAATGTGATCTAGGACGCATTACTAACGCAGTTTACGGTTATTTTGACCGCTCTCCGCAAAAAATAGCAGTTTTTTTAGAAACTTGAATAAAACATAAGATTATGGAGCTTTATTGATGCATATGTCCATTCTTTTTACGAACGTTTAAATGTAGCATTTCGCGAATCATACAAATTCAAATCGATCTGAGTTAAGGGAAAAAAGAGCACTTTCCGAGTATTTCATGCAATTTTTAGTCGACTCTGTTTATTGGAGACTGATAACGACTCGCTCGACAAAATGGATTTTATTCAGCCATCATAACATTTATACAGCTACCGGATTAACAAACGATAAAAAACGGGTTCATCGGGACAAACCGACGTTTATAAATAAACGCCCACTCTCGTTCGATAGATCCTGGAATATTTGATACTATATTGGAGCTTCGAACACACGAAACCTGCCTGCTGTATATTTAGCGAAATATTTGCTCGACAATAGTAGAATATTTTTCTGACACATATTTCGCGAGCAAATCTTTTAAATGGAATGAAGACGACGCGCTAGATTTTATGACGGCGTAACCGGAACGCTGCTTCACTGTCGGGGATAGAAAAGACATTCCGAGAATGAAAATCATTTCGCGAGTGAATACTCGCACTCGTGATGAAGCGAGAATGCCTGACAGCGATTATGTTACTCGCAATTTGTAGCACGAGCCATATTGAAGTTAACAACGATGATCGAAACGTAATTCCGGCAAACGCATTCGCGATACTATGTTTCAGAGAGCTTTCAAACATTTTATTAATCCTATTTTTAATATTAATCCTTTTACTTCTGCATTGCATAAATATAAGTCATATGGCCATTTCTACCAATGCAGATTAACTTTAATCTCAGTTTAACTTACTCTTTATCTTTTTCTAATTCTTAGAACTAGAAAAAGATGAAGAGTGAATTAAACTGAGATTAAAGTTAATCTGCATTGGTAGAAATGGCCAATAGTCTCGCTTTATTTTAAATCCTTGTTTAAACAAATTATGGTTAGTAAAGAAACATTTACTTTTATATATATCTACTTTCACGTTGAAATAGTTTTGAGACGCATATACGCAGTTTACCTTATCCATATTACATATTTATGAGCATAAATATGAATGTAAAATTTTGCTGCAATAACCATTTTTGCGAAGTTTATCGTTAGCGACGCGATTATTCGCACACCGTTAATTTTTATGCGTGTACATTAATTTTTGCACGCAGAGATGCGTGCGGTCTGTTTAGTAATAACGCTCGTTTCTACTCGCGTTCTGCGGAAAGTGGGATTACATTATCTTGATACACGGTTTTTCGACGTGCCGTAATTAATACCCGGTGTACTCAGCACGGTGGGTATACATATCGCAATGTCGCGACGGATATAACGTGCCGTCGTCGTCGTCGGTCTCGTGTGCTCAGCTGCTGGGCTTTCGTGAGGCTTGAAGAGTGTCATGAAACGAATGTAAAGCTTGCTGAAAAGCTCGATAGCGATAACAACGGAGGGCGAAGCGGAGCATACCGAATCACCCCGCACAGATTACACGGCTCTGCAAAATGAAAACTTTTAAAAGCTTTTTTCATCATTAATTTTATATAACTTAAGAGTGCTGATCACGAAAATAACATCCATTTTCATGTATCACGCAATGAATTTTTGCAAATCCTAAATGAAAGACGCAATTCATGGATTTTTAAGCTTATGGATTTTACTCTCTATGAAACATTGATTCGATTATATTACATCACTCCTACTTATACAATAACGTTATAGTATTATTGATCTGATAAAATTGAGATCGTATTTATTCCATTTTAAATATATAATATAGAAGTCCAGATAATCTAATAGTTAATAAAAATTGTTTCCACTAGGTTACAAAAATATTTTTAAGATAAAGCTTTACATTTTGCTTCTTAGGAAAAAATCAAATAATTAGAAATTGACAATAAGAAGTAATCATATTTATATGAATTTATTACAAGTTTAATCATCCAAATTAATTCCAGGATAAAAATTATTAAAATCAAAAATTTATATATACATTTTCATATTTTCTCTCCCAAATTATGTTTATAAGAAATAGTTATTCTATTTGCTCTTGAATTTTTATAAGCTACAAACTTTTCATAGATTTTACGAATGATAAAAATTTTTCGTTGGCATATAAATTTTCTTATGCATTTATATTTTATGTATATTTTGGAAAAACACATGCAGCGGTACAAAAACGTGCGCGTGAGTTTCCAGAAAAATACGTCACGTCGCGACATTAAATGGATCGACCTCGACATCGAATGCAAAACTGCAATTAATAATCTGATTCCTGTCACGTACGTCGCCGAAAAAGACAAAAAGAATAGAGCAGGAAATTATCAAATCCGCGATGCATTCGCGATTCTGGGAAATGATTGATCGTTGGTAGTGTCGCGCGCGCCACAGAATGAACTCCGCCGCGCGACGGCGACTCCGGCACAAAAAAGGACTTGCATGCAAATTTTCCGGACGGGCGAATGAGCGAGGGCGATCGCGAAATGCATGTAATTCTCCCGGAATTCCGATTTAAGCGACACGTTTTGTCCCGTGAGGGCAAAATTGGCCGACGAACTTCGCCGACTCAACTCGCAGCCGCGTGCCTTTTATTATAATTGCAGTTGGCACGGGATCGTCATTCGGCAGGCAAACACGGCAAATAAACGCGTGTATGTACGAAGATTGCAGCCAGTTGTAGCCGAATCAGAATACGGCCAAGTACTAAATGTACGGATCGTACATTCCCCTGAATCAAGTTCTTGCCATCCCACAGAATCGCCTTCTGGATTTCCGACGCAATTTCAATACTTCCTATTTATGTCTTTTATATGTACACATTCTTAAAGTTTAATTAATTGATTATTCTTTGTATAAAACACATTATCCCTCTCATCACCTCTTATCGAACTAATCGTTGAAAACTTGACCCTAGATAATTAATGGTATGGAAAAGCCATTGCGATTTGATAAATCGTCATTATTTTCATCTGAGAAATTGCATGTAGCGTTATATAAATTACATAAATTGCGTATTATATAAATTGCGAAGCGCACACGCGTTTGATGACGGGAAAGTTTGCATAAATATCTGTTATTTACGTTGTAATTACTGAACGATAATTCTCTCGCGCAGTTACTGGATAGCGACAAAGTAAATGATCGATTGTTTGTTAATTATAAATTTGTGCATCATGCCGTCCAAAGTGTTCCGATAAAAATGGCTCGCTAATTGTCCGCAAAATACCAGGGCGATATCATACTGCGTCGGACAGGATAAAACTGAGGATTGTGTCCAAATGGGCCGATTGCGTGCGCTTTCAAAGAAAATGTATTTCTGACGATAACAAGAAACAATGTACATATAGCTTGACACTGCCATTATTAACCCTTCGCATTCCCATGCGACCTTGTGGCGAGCGCGATATGGAAAATATATGCGCGTATGTGTGTGTACTTATACTGTTTTTTTTACATGAAAGTGATAAATCTTGCTACGCACGACAGTATAATGTTTTATCAAGTCTATTCATATGCGCGGTGTAAAACAAATGTATAAGTACCGATAGCATTGCAATTAAATTCTAATTAGAACTTTCCTGTTATAAACAAGTACCTGTCGTATACATTTTAACATAAGCTATTTTATGTAAAGTGACTCGCATTTGCAAATCTTAAATAAAAATTATTTTTTAAGATAAAAACTACATTAAAATAATTAGCATATTTTTTTTTAAAAATGGTATGTATCCTTGTGTATATATATTCCCGTGTCATTTTCTTTCTACACCTCTGATATTTCAATATTTAATAATTATTGATAATTATATTTTCTCAGATATGTAGCCGTATATCTGTGCATGAATCACACTGTGTATTTATGAGGAATTTCTATTAAGTTCGGTTCGATTTGCCATCAATGAAATTGAATTAAATTAAAATAATCGTAGATATGCGCATATAATTGCATATTAATATTTACATTCAGACTGTAATTTATTGAATTTATATTATCACATTTAAACGTGGTTGAAAAAAATAATTATTCATGCATGTTTCATTATCTTTATATTTGTTAAACATAATATTTGCATAATCATTGCTACTCATCGATCATCATTATTCAAATTTTTTAAACTTATATTTCGTTTCATTTTCTTTTTTATCTCACGTTTCTTCAAGACAGAAGAAAATTCTTAAAAAAAATAAATCGTCATTTACGCCATAGCTTGAAGAACAGCGCAAACTGATTGAGACTTCTCTTCAAAGAAATTCAATTTATTTCATCGTGAAGAAAAAGAAAACCACGTGCAAGGGAAAATTCTTAATCTCCAATTAACATCCTCTTCGAGATCAATAGTCGATCGATCATCCTGATTCCTGAATAATATTTCGAGTAATCGATATTTCTGTAAGAGAGATAGAGTACCTAAGCGCGTATATATACATAATCTCAAGTACTATATTCAACGCAACAAAATAGAAATATATATAGATATATATCTCCTCTTAAAATCGCGAACAGACATATTATTTTAACTAGAAATGTACTCACAATAATAAAGTAAAATAAAAAATTCTTAAAAATTCTACAACTCTCCTCTTATAATACAAAAATGATAGATTGTAAGATAATAATTTAGAAATAATTTATAAAATAATTTTTAATTAACTCACACACACACACACACACACACACACAGGTTAATTAAAAATCGAATTTATTGAATTTATGTAAGAATCTACAGTAGTCTATGGAACATTCTATAAATCGCTGCATCAGAATTGTGATACTTTTTTCTCCTATGTTTTTCTCGCAGATTCGCAATTTAAGTAGCAACCGCATCGTTTAGCTCGACGCTGGGCGCGTCTTTATCCTTCCGGAAGTTCAAAGAAAACGCCGTAAATAGTGGATTGCGGGGGACCATAACAAACTCGAATGGTACATTTCGCATTTATCAAAGAGCCCTCGTTCTCCCGCCTTCACATTACCGAGCTTAGAGGCGCCCGAGACGCTTCTTGTAATCCGTCGTTTCCTACGCCATCCCCGCCCTTTTAAGTGTGCCCCTCTTGTGTCCCCTATCTACGTTGCTTGGCCTCTGTACAACCAACCCCCACTAACCGCTCTCGCAGGATAATGCCGAGAGAGAGAAAGACTTCAAACGGAATACTATACTTCCGTATAAATAACAATCTGTGCAGCTATATTGATTTTGGACAGACGAGATGCACCGATGGGAAGTATCGAGATCTGTCATGTCGGAAAAATACAAAACGTTTCAAAAAAGGTATTCTACGGCAGAAATGTTTTATCCTTGAAAGAGAAGTGGGAGAGGAATTAGCTTGAACCAGTCTCACGCAACGGTTAATTATGAAGAAATCCTTGTGTTTGTTCACGATACCGCGTTTTGCTAAGGAAAACTCGACTTTGAATTGCATTAAATACGTATCTACTGAGAAAGTAAAGCTTTTGAGAATTCTTCACTGAAACATCCTGTATGTTTTACTCGGAAGGTGGCCTTCCAGAAGTTCTCCCCGAGATGTGCGAAAGAACATGTCGCGCGCAAATGCGACGAGCGTGTTGAGAAATTGTATGAGAACTTTTGCACTATCGGGACTAAATAAATAGAGCGTGAGTGAAATATTGGCAACGGGCGCACGAAGTGAAAGAGGCGCGCATGTCGATTGGCGTCGACTTCAATTGTCGCGGGGCATAACGGAGGTATCAAAAAATACTGCGCGTGTCAATCGGAGAATACAAATTCGTTCCGGAACCTGAGTAATGCATAATATTCTAAATCCTTAAACATATCACTTATGTGTACGAAATTCTTTCGAACTAGAACATAAGGAAAATGATCTCTCTCACATTGCATTATATACCTACATACAAGAATAAAATGTATTTGACTATAGTATTAAAAGGATTTGTGTGGATGAACGAAACAATCACGTGAATTCTAATGAATAATGGAAAACGAAATTTTTTTCCATAATAGCATGTTTCGCCGAGTAAGAAACACTATAGCAAAGATACATCATATTCTACGATACGACCAACTGAATATTTAAGTTTCTTTTTTCGTCATCTCCTTGTTAATGCATTCTACCCATCGATCAATGATCCGCGTATCTTTCCGCGTAGCGGCGTCCCGACGCCGGGCGTTGTGCGAACGTTTCTGTGCGAACGCGCACCTGTTTCACGGCGTATATTCCTCAAGACCGTATACATCGACACGATACCCGCCTGGTCTCGCGCAAAACTCTGAATCATCGGCGGCCGGTGGCCATTTTTCAAAGTTGCCTGTGCCGCGTTGCATTAATAACCAGCGGCTTCGTGCCGTGCGCGAGCGGCGATAACAATGAGAACAAAGAAGTCGAAGGGGTGGATTTCAATCTGTACGCCAACACGGGGGCTACCAAGCCCCTGTTGATCGTGGCCTTAGGTAGCTACTCGATAATATCCCCAGCCATTAGGGGCCCGGCGATGTACGGCCCCTCGAATCCTTGAGGTATAATCGTCGCCCGAAACGCGTTCACATTACTATGATTCCGTGGCGTAATTATTTTGTCATCGAATTTTAATTTAGACAACATTGTTACGATTATTGATAGTTTTATAGATAAATTACAAGACACATCGGATAATTGTAATAGAAATGCCTATTGACTGTTGCTTATTTTTTTGCGACTTTCGAGTTTGCTCGCGAAATATTGATTCTTGCTCGTCTACTTTGTTCAAACAAAACTGTTCATTCTCGTCAACGGTTGTATGATAAAAAACAAGTATTTCTCTTTTTATTTGTACTTATTCTAAACATACAAAGGAGCATGTAAAAATATTCTATTATACCCAATTACAATTAGAAAAATCTCTTCAAGATTCTTAATCGAAATATTAGGTAAATCCTAATATAAAAAAATTCTAGTTATATTTTATTTATTCGTTTAATAGCTGATAGAACATTGTTCTGTATCTTTAGTCTCGCAATATTTTTAGACTTCAGAACTATAATAGATGCATTTATACACATAAAGTATAGAAGACCAAAGATGTATATTAATCCTGTAAATGATCTATGGATACGAAACTATGATTTATTTTATAGACCCGAAATTACAGTAATATAAAACGATGGCAGCATTCACCATAGTTTTTTATTACTCGGAACATCTTTAATATTACTCAACCGTTCGGCTTACTCATCTATCTCTCGGACAGGATTTCAGATCCCGCTGTCAGTTTACCCATCTGTTGCTAAGATGGATGTTACAGACGTCTATATTGAGGTCAAACAAATCATAACAGTACCGTTTATCCACTATATGGTATTTATTTCTATTGCCCCATAAAATGAATATATCATTGTTTTCTTCTGTTATTTTTTGATAATAATATCTCGAAAAACATTAATATTTCAAATAAAAAGTCTCTTCAATTACTACTCTAATTATTTAAATATAAATATGTGAAAATTAATTAGAAGTTAATTAAAATATATTTGTACGATAATGGATTGAATTTTTTAAGATAGAATTATTCTGTTTTTTGATAAATGAAATTAATGAATAGATGAAAGATTAATACTATCAAAATTGATTTAAATATATTATTTAACAGGTTTAAATGAAGAGGCTAATAGAAACGGATAAAAGAAAATTAATTAAATGAACATATACAACTTGCTTATAAAAAAGAATTATCTTAGGAATCTAAAAAATTTTTCAAAAGTATTTTTGGATGAAAGTTGGAACAACTTTGGGCAACTGAGAAATCGAGCAATGAGATCTTATACCTCGAGACTCCCGTGAATCGGCTAGGACTATATTTTTTTGAACCCAACTAATGACGCGCAACGACCGGCTGTACTGATTCGTCCATTCCCGTCTGCATCATAAACGTAATTTCTGAAAAGAGTTTATCGTGAGCTCTGCCCGCCGGGCCGTACGGCACGTCAATAATGTTGAAAGATCGTGGAGGTAATCGTCCGAAGAATTTTGGTTCTTGCGTGATATCTTTCTTGCAGAACTTGATTGTGTATTAACTCGGGAATCATGAATGATGTCGCATAAGAACGGACACACTTGATGAGAGCGGCATTATTTTTACTTCTGTCGTTTATTCTCAAAATACATTAAAATACATACAAAAATTCGGAAATCTCAAATTAAGTTTAGAAAGATAAATATATGCGAATTTTTAATATTCTCTTTGCTGAATTATACAATTTTGTTTTTGCATTCTTACGTCTAGAAGTGAAATCCAAATCGTGATTTATGAGTATCTAATTATGAGTTTTGAGACTCAATAACGTCCCGTGTTGAGTATATCTATACGGATTGCAACCTGCAAACGTTGTACCGGCCTTACGCGCGCGCGACTCGCTCGTGACTCAGCCGTGAGAAACGATTAGGCGAGGGAAAAAATGACTAGGTATAAGGATAATGAGTGGTCGGCGAGGAGAATAGCAAGGGCAGTGCTGTGGAGGGATGTATGCTCGTGCCATAATTTTCGGGGCGAATTAAGATTCCTCGACGGTACACCCGGATAATAGAAGCTCCGCGTTGCGATAGTTAAAGACGTCTGCTGACGGGCGCGTTATTGAAAAAAAAGTCGCGCGGTAATCTTTCTGATTTGCCGGAAATGCATTTAATTTGTACTAACAGACATATCGTGAGATCTTACCGCTTTTGAAAAAAATGACTGAGAAAACAATTCAACAATCGCAACGATTAAAAAAAATACTATAACAATTTAAGCACGTTGTTGAGAAGTAGATAAAAATTTAAAAAATTAAAATATAAATTTTACAGAATGATGTTACCGTAAAATAAACCATAAAATAAAATAAATTACGAATGAAATTAATATATGTATACACAAAACTAATTACATAAACTTTTAAATATAAAATTTGGCTCTTCAATCGATTATATTAACAGAAATATGATCAATAAATTATCTTTATACAATATCTACATATTTCTGGAATATCGAATGCATAGAAGAGCCTTTGCGGTCATAGCAAATAGATAGCTAATATTAATTCGTGAAATGATTATACTGAATAGCTTATTTGAATTCACGAATCGATTAATTTTAGTCTGATATTGGGTACGATTTATTACGCGGCCAAATAATATCTCATCTATTGATTAGGTTAACTTCATTTGTCGATGCATTACAAAGTGATTCCACAAATACAAAAATCACTATTTTGAATAAATAATAAATACATTTGAGATTCATACTACGGTAATGTTTATCAATTAAAAAATATTGATTCCATATTTGATTAGGTTCTATCAAAAGTAAACGAATGAAATTATCGGACATTGATTGTTCGACAGCTTAATATCAGCAATTAAAATGATTTATCTCATCTCTTAGTTATAAGGAATTTATAATGTTGTTGCATATATAAATTTTTATAGTTGTAATCAAATTTCAAAGTTATAACAAAAAAACATGAGTTTGTTAAGAAATATTTTGTTAAAAATAAATTAATTTATCTAGTACATACAAAATATTTGTAATGAAAAATCTAATATAAGAAAACTTTTTATAATTTAGATTAAATAAAAATAGAAAATTTCAATTTTTACTTCCTTCAGAGTCAGCATAATAACTTCTAATAACTTCTGACACTAAGGATACTAGCATGCTTCCTCGAAAACGATATTTGCAAGCGTACTGATTTGGCTTATCACTCAAATCTTCAGCCTCGAAATAAGGAAAACGTGCTGCGGAATTCCGGCAATGAGACAGCCTGCAATCTTAATAATTTGCATTCTGTCGGCGGCACTCGATAATGAGCAGCCGGGGGTATATTTACCGCGGCAACCCCATTCCAACGACGACGATTGTCCACCCCCTTGAGTCTTCGGCCGATAAATAACTTCCTTTTTCCGGGCCGCCGCTTTAAGCCGCGACGAGGAGAGGAACAGAGAAGAATCAGAGAACGCGGCGTTTTAATTTCCACCAATTAGAAATAATTGCGATTAATTATCTCGGACGAGATAAGAGAGAGAAAGAGAGAGGGAGAAAGAGAGGTGGTATCTGTTTAAGGGACGCCGGCCGCCTAACAGGAGAAACGAATAATTGAATCGCCCGAAGTTCCGACTTCGACAATGAGTGTTTCGTTTCACCTGGAACGAGCTTTCTTCCGCCGACGGCGACGGGTAAAGCTCGGCGCGCTGCTGGTCTTTTGTTCCGACGGAGCTTTCAATTAACGGCCGAAGCATGCAATCCACCGGAGTAGCCACTGAAAATAAGGAATCCCGCGGATAAAAGAAGCCGCGACGTCTCGCTGTCGGGCTTTCTTCGCGGTCGAAGAAATGCGAAGTCGGAGTGATAAAATTATCTCGAAATTAATTAAATTTGATAATATGAACGAAGTTTCTTCCGTCATGTTCGCATTTGCGCGTAGGTCATATAATTTTTTAATTACAAATATAACTGTATTGCAGTTCATACAGAGTGCTGTGATAAAACAATATAAACTAAAAAAATCCATACAACCACGTTTTTCGATTATATAATATATTTTAATTACATTCCCGTTATCATTTGTAATATTCAGTTGTAATAATCAGAGCTTTCACATATAATTTTCATTCAAGGAAAAATGAATATCAAATTTGAGTGATAAAAAAATACTTTTATAAATTATTGCATTAATTCGGTGAGAAATCAATCTCTAGGAAAATATCAAAATAAACAAAATTATTTCAAAGTGAACATTGTTCTGTAAGTGATTGGATATTGTTAAACAAAATTATTTTAAAGTGAATATTGTTTTATAAGTGACGGGAACATTTTTTCTTTTACAAAAAGATGATGTTGCTATAGCCAGAAAAAAGTTAGCGTTTTTTGTTATATCCTGTGATAATATGGATTATTGACATTTCGATAGTATCATGATTGTTATTATCAACATTTCTAAATATACAATGTGGGAAAGGTAAAACTCCGTATACATACGACATATGCGTCGTATGCATGTTCCTGTATACGAATAAATTCGCTCAGGACGCTTCGGCGCGCAGGATGCCGCGGTACGCGCATGGGAATAAATCAGGTGCCTATTGATTTTGAACCATACAATCTGTTTCCCAGTCCGCTGCCTCTCTCGGCATGCTACTATGGGAATATCGAAGATGCCACCGCCGCATTTCTCGCCCGATTCGCAACGAAGGGTGTCGATTTTAGATTTTACAGGCCGCTTCGTCGCATTCGGGCGAATCCAGCAATCCTCGATCTTGAAATGCTATGCTGACTAGTTATCACGCGATTCCGTGAAAACTTTAAGACCAATTTCATGCAAGCCACTTTCAGCGATATCAGTGGCGTGTTTGTAATTTCATATTTGAAAATAAATAAGAACTTACACAAATGAATGACACAATGTCATACAATGCGATTTTATTTTACAAGATAAAACCACAGAATATTTTACTATTACTCTCTACTGCTAGTTTACTGCGAAATATTCATCATATAACTGCTATATAGGAATAGACATGAATAAATTTGACATCGATGCCTAATTTCGAAGTCAAGTATGAGCGAAGCATAAGGTGAGGGAAGAAGAGAAGGGGCCGTTTTGACAGATCGACTTTATGAATATTAATGCCACGATAGTCGTGGAGACATATTGTAATAATTATGCGTCCCGTACGCCATAGCGGAAATGTGGAGAAAGGAGGAAAAGACAGGGAGAATTGCCAGATGACGAAAATTATTCTTGCGGCATAGTCACAAACGACAGATGATAAATCGATATGTGTTATTAATAGTATCTTAATTGCCTGATTTAATTAATATTAATGTTTCAAGTAATAAGTTATAAAAGACTGTTATAAAAAGATAATTCGTGTGATAAGATTAATTGTTATAATAATTTAGATAATAATAACTAATAGACAATAATAATTAATTATTATAATAATAAAAAAGAAAATAATTTCATTGATCTTTTTTACAATCTTTTTTTGATTATTATTTATTATTGCAGCAAATTAAAATTCGTTATCAAAACTGTCAGACAGTGTTTTCATTAACATCGAATATATTATGAATTAGTACAAAGACCTCGATATAATTTATCCTTAACATCATTTACAAATAAATCATAGCAATTTTCCAATTAGAGTCATCATTGATTTAATGACAGAAATAAGTAAAAAATGCGAAATAACGATAAATTACTGTGCAATGAAAACGGCTGGTTTATTTATGGGCCTCGCGTATATTGCTTCTATTTCTCTTAACACGTTCGCTTCCATATTCCTTGATCGGAGATGATCGTTATAATTCAACAGATAGAGATCGTTGAGAATTGAAACGATCGATAATAAATCCCTCACGCTCTGTTCGAGCGTCTATAAAAATTTAATTCGCTCCCATCGCCTACTTAAAGGATTTATCAATTTTTTTCCTCGATGAGCACATCCGCCATACTAGTAGAATCGCCATGATTGTTATTACATGATTATAGTATAACGGGAAAATCGATGAGCGCTCCTCGGTGATCGGTAATAAAATCCCAGACAAGAATTTCTACCTTCTTCATCGCCGCGAGATTATTCCTGTGTGATATACATATATACATATATACATATACCTACATATATACCATACACATATATACATATAAATATTTATCTTTTTCTTGTATATGTTTTATTTCGTTGCTATAGAGCTAGGAGCAATGCTTGAAGAACAAAATTTGCAATTTCTCCTTTTACATTTACATGTGTCGTAATGCACATGCAAACGTGAAAATATAATTGTTTCGGATTTGCAAACATTTCATAAACTTGTTGCGGCAATCAAAATATGAACTCATAAACTGTATAAGCATAATCTATAGTTGAGCTTGAAATTTAATAAATTAAAATGCTAATGCTCTAATAAATTAAAATGCTAATGCTCTTAGCTGTGTTAAAATAACTGTTATTTTCTAATAACTACATAAAACAATTTAATATATCAAGTCATTATATTGCAATTTTAATTAACAAGTGTATTTTAAAAAATCTTAAAATCTTAGAATAAATCACAAATAATAAAAGCTGTTCAAAGGCAAGTTCAAAATCGTAAGACAAAGACCTTTTGAGAACTATTTAAACCGAATATAAGAAATTAAATGATACATTTCAGATGTTAAAAATAACATGTTATATTAACATCTTTAATACAAGAAATACATTTCCCGTTACAAGAAAAATTTGACATGGAAATGTTTATCATCTCGAAGAATCCGCGTTCCGGAACATTCCACGTAGAAAAAAACCTATCTAGATATGTAAAAAAAAATGCGTGTTACAGTATATCAAGCTATTTGAATCTACTTGAATCAATTTAGCTTGGCCGTTACCCTCTAACACACGACGACGGCGACAGGACGACAACCGTCGAGGGGTCGGACGAAGGGGAAGACGAAGGTGTCGAAAAGGGCGAGTAGGAGGGGCCGGGGCCTCTCGGATTCCACGACCTCGGTTGCACCGGCAGATGCGGCCGGACCTACGCACGTCGTACGTCCGCACGTATGCCGCATACAACAACGCCGCCGTGCCGGTGCAGCCGAGGGGAAGAATAAGGTAGGCGTGTCGCGGCCGCGTTACGTGCGTGCGTGTACACGACAAAGAGAGATACGCGGGCATAAGCCGGCTTATTACGCGCCGCCGCGGGCTACAAACACGCCGAATAATGGCCATGGCTCCGCGCGGCGGAGTAAGCGGCGGAGCGGGCGGTATGTGCGCTCCGGTATCGTATTAAATTATAATAATTCCGGCGCGAATTATTAGACCGACTGGGAGGAAGAGAGAAAGAGAGGAAAGCGTACCAGGGGCCGGGCTGGCTGGTTACGCGCTTTCCGCGTACCGCTGCGGCACCATGTTGCGGCCCAGGTGCGTCGCGCCGGGGGTTTCGACGTTTGTTAACAAATATTTTAAGCCGAAACCAGACTCCCCCGTCGACTAGGAAGCCGCAACGGTGATTCGTCGATGGAATCATGGAAGATTCGAGAAGAAATTGGCTGTTTTGCCGGACAAAGACTCGACTCTGTCTAAATAAATGTTCTATTTATTTGCACGATAATTGGTGATATAAATATAGAGGATGAATCAGGGAATTTTTGTGAAAATTTATTTACCATTTTACGATTTTTTTCACTACGCTATGTGTGTAATGCAAGTTAAAAATTTTACGATAAAAAGGTGCAAAGTAATATATCTTTGCATCAAAAAACGCTCTCAGTTTTAATTATAACAAATTTTCCCCAAGTATCCACTTTAGCGTTCAAACGATAATTTCTGGAAAATATGGAAACAAAAATTTCTGCACACGGCGCAAGATGATTCATTATTAATGTTCTAACATTCGCTTCGAGAGAAACCTATTACCGCTACTTCGTTTCTATTGCATAATGCATTTTACTCGCAAGATGATGTTACATTCGGCGAACACGCAGCGTGCTATACGTCGCGATAATTCTCCGAATTAAATTGCAAATGCCGACGTATTCCCAAGCAGCGTGATATATGGCAACGGGTTAATTTGATTCATCTAGGTTGTAAATATATCTTTCTTCCGACCAACCCGCTCCACGCGCTTCTCCACGATTAACAATGCGCATGCGGTGGATGAAAGCGCGTCCGTAACAAAATGTTACATGAATTATAAACCGACACGCATCATAATTCTCTTCTAACCCGCAAACGTCAGCCAACGAATTTTTATCAATTGCGAGCTTGAAATTAGACGTTAATATTCGCAATACTTTTTTAATGGAGCCAGTTGTTATTTTAATATGCAGATTAATTCATTCTAATATGCAAGTATATATTTATATGTACTTTTATTATTTAAGTAGATTAGGGTTATATGTTTCATTCAGAATTCAGAATATATACATAGTTCTATTAGAACTGTATTAGAATATTAAAAATAATTCAAAATAATTATCCATGCATAGAATACGTAAAATGATCATTCTCGCGTTTAAGCAAAAAGAGACGTTCGTTAAAAACTGCAACGAACCTGGGAGGCCTAATTACACCGTCGAACGCGAAGAAATCGAGAACCCCGATATACTTGCCGACGATCGAGTTTCCGTATCTTTCGTGTCGGGGGAATAGCTACGAGGAGCCAATTATGGTTTCCTTCGTCATTGTCGAGCTCGGAGAGGCTCACATTACCGGCGCGGGGAAGAGCGGCTCGAGAAAAATGCGATAGCGAGAATCGTCTCGTACACTCGCGGAGGGTTGAAACTATTTCGTGCGGGCTTGCCGGGCTTTGTGCCCGATGACGAGGATGACAGGCACGTAAACGACGCGTTTCCGGTCTACGCACCGATGCTGATACGCGTAGGTCTGGTAAGAGCTACGGAGGGACGGACGAGAGAGGTAGATGTGTCAGCCATAGACACGTATACTTTATACTTATGAAGACATAGCGGAATTAATGGGATTGCTACGTTATTACAGGGATCGAGGATGCACCGCGGTTGATGTCATCTCGATATTTTTTTATCCACTTTTACTTTCATCTGTCTTTTTCTGTTTTTCTATCTATGCAATTTAATTTTTTCTCTTCATGAGACACTATTAAAATGCCTATTAACAAATTAAATATAAAATATTAAAAAGAATTAAAAAGAAAATTAATTAAAAAGAAAACATATTCCTGTTATAATTATCACAAATAAGTACATTATATTTCCATATCATTGTGTAATTTAAAAAAATGATTATTACATATAGAGTTAAAGAACAAAACTTTTTGATTAAAAAATATTCCCTCTTTTTTAATATTTTATAGAAATCGTGAAACCAAAGTTTCAACTAATATTGCTTCCCATGTACTTTTTTGTGCTAAATTGAAGCCAGTAATTGAGGCAAGAGTTGAAATTATGTTTGTGTTATATTTCTAACTTAAAACCACTTGCATGAACTGTTGAAGTTTTGTTGTTTTTTCTTTTAGAATACTTTTGTAAAATGATTTATTTTATAATTCACTGATCTAAATTTGAATATTAATTAACTCTTATGTATTAACTTTTAGCAATTTTATAAAATGTACAGCTGTCATATATATTTGATTGATTCAATTTCAAATATAATTTATTACATGGTAAATATTTAATATTTATTCTGATGATTCAATATATGTATATATACATGTCTAAAAATAGCAACTTGTTAAAATTGCTATTTAAAAAACAAAAAGTGATAAAATAACAATAAAATAAACTTAAAAGAATAAAAATAGTGTAATACAATTACAATATACAATGCTACCAAAAATTTTAGAAATTGTTTTTACTTAGTCAAAAGACCTTACAAAATAATTACTGTTAATGAAATAAAAACTACATAAGCTAATATGCAAATTTAGTCTATCGCATCAAATCATATATTCTACACGATTTAACGGTAATTAATAATAAAAAAATGTCACCAATTTTAGATATTTAAAGTAGCTAATACACAATGATAGACGCTAAAGTTCAAAAAGCAACAATCGCGTTAATTAAATTAATGATAAAAAAGATAGTGTTCGTGTCAAATGTTCGAATAAAGAAATTAGCGACTATTAGTTTCAGAAGCGTTAAAGAACGTGAGAAGGAATGAGTCCGGGCCGATAATGTGGGTGACCGACGATGCGTCAATATTGAATCGTCGGGGAAACGTTGTGTGCGAGCGTGAAGTGGTCGTGCACCGTTTTGAGACTGACAACGGGACCGATAAAATTTATCGTCCATTCCTGAGAGCGACGTTCGAGAAAGAAATATCAGTGTGAAAGAGAGTCGGTTAAGAATGCTTTCTCGAGACGTACATACTTTCTTTCTCTGAAGACAAGCTAAATCGTACCGTTGGCAACTCGAAATTCCACTCTATATTCAAGATACGCCGAAAATTGAAGGGCTTTCTGCTAAACCCTTCAATTATTAAAGTTTTGTAAGTTCGTGGGCGTAAATTTAGCCTTGAGATTTATCACATTAACAAGCCTTTAAGTAGGTATAATAAGGTCACGAACTCAAGATTTCGAGATTTATTATACTAGATTTTAACTAATATCTCTGATTAATAGATCCCATTTCAGATTTACTACTTTCGGAAAGATTTCAGTAACTAAATTGTCGGGTATAAATTTAAGATTTTCAGATTTACGCGATACTTACGAGCTTTCAAATGCACGAGATCGTGATCATAAATTTGGTATTTTGCAATTTCTTCGTTTTAATATGATTCATCTTATTGTTAGAGATTTATATATTTATCTTATCAATTCTTATATAATTACGCAATAATTTATGAAACAGAAATTTTAATATATGTAACAAAGATGTGTATATACTATAGATATAATTTATTAATATTTTGATGTAAAAAAAATGTGTTTCGACATTAATTCGTTTTAATAGCTGACAATAGCAGACAATAGCAGACAACACAATTCCAAATCAGAAATTTCAATGTGTCAAAAATCATCCAAAATTAATAATGAAAGAAATATCGCTTGTAGTATATTTGTAATGGCGTTATAATTGTCACACATTTATCATATTAATTCTTGTCGAAAAGTTTTTAAAATATTGCTCGACTACTATTTGGAACAAATGTGGATATCAAAGTGTCGATTGTAATGTCACCGAAATGGAAAAAATCAGTTAGAGGTGCTCCATTTCTGGTTATCTCGATCGCAAAGATAAGATTGCAGCATATCTCTTAATCTCTCTCACTATTCGAAGTTGAACAAAAAATTTTGCCGTCGTTTTCAAAGAAGACGTCCCTAAATCGTTGTTTCTAAAAAGTGATAACCGGCAGCTTTACTATCAAAGCAAACATTCATTACATCCGTTATATATTATCTATAAAAGAGTTCTCATTTGTATAGAATTTCAGTTTTGTAAGCATTGTATAGCATTACTGGTATAATTCTCATAAAATTAAAAAAAATTGATCTTTTTAGTTTGTTTCATGTTTAATACCTTTTATCATCGGTAACTGTTTTTAAATTTTAAGTTTTAAGAACGAACATATTCTAATTGTTGAGATATTTTTTCAAAAGAGACTCTCTTCAATTATTGTTCGTCTCTACCATCTACCTATATTTATGTATATAATATACAACACTTCTAATGCTCAAAGATTGAGAACGATTTCGATTATCCACGGAAACTCGCCGCGGATGCGGGAAACGGCTTTTCGATACGGAAAAGATATCGAGGGTGGTAAGAGAGGAAAGGAGAGACGAGTTGATTTTAAATCAAGAAGTCGGAAGCGAACGATGCAGTTGGGCATTTGCGATGAAAATAAATCAAGCTCGGGTTGGACCGCCGCGCCGGGAGTGTTTCTCTCCCGCTCACTTCCTCTCGCTCTCTCACATTAATAAAACGCGAACGAGCAGCGGGGAATAATAATATGATTGACAGAATTATGGTTAATTGACACCTATCGATCGTTTACGATAATGGGCCAATTAAAAATCAGTGCTCTTGTTGGTTGTTTACGTCGCGCCAACGACTGCATTCATGCTCTCCTATATAGTTTGTGTGCGACGTCGCGCTGCCAAATTTGCGAAAATTCCGACGGCGGTCACATTTGCGATGCAAAATAATGCGTTAAAATTCCGCTCGGACTGTCGTTCATGGTTGTAACTCGGCCGACGATCTTTTTTGTTTTCCCCTTTTTTAATGGAAGTTATGCGACGCCAATGGAAAAAGGGAAATGGAGGATATTCAAATTTCTTGCAGTTAAAAGAATCTCTCAGAGCTCCTATTATCCCTGAATTTTGTAAAAATTCTATGTGACTCTCTCTTTCGCTTTTTTTTATCTTTATAAATAATAATATTATCACACAACGCGCGCGCGTGTATTGAAATTTTTCTAAAGTTCAACAATTCAAACATTATGCAATTCAAAGTTCAAATAATCATATAATTTTCCTTACTTATCCTCTGAAGCAAATACGTATATATAAAACGACTTATCATTTAGAGACTGTTCGAAATGGTGTAGTTTACCGTGAAGATAATTCTTCTTATCGTTTGTCATAGTGCCAAGGACTAACTTTTTCTTCTGCATAAAATTGAAGCGCAGTCCCAAGATATATGCACGTAAACGCACGTGAACATTTGTTTTACAGTTGGTTACTGACATTAAAGTCGAAGCGGTAAGGGATTTCGATGGGCATCGCGATGTTGCGCGCCGTTACGCTAACAAGACGATCTTTAAAGGAGGAAAGCGTTTCCCGAATCACCAGTTAACATCTTTGTCTCGTATTCTTGTGCCCGGTTTGTGAATATATTCATGAGGTAGTCGGCGTATCGACCGAAACTTTCGGGACCACCATCTTAAATCGCAGGTGTAAAAGAATGCAGTTAACTGCCGCGAAATGCGCATAAACGACATTTTGGCAATGTTACAAATTCGAGCGAATTTATCTCTAGTGGTTTCACGAGAATTCGGATAAAGGATTTTCGGCGATAATTGACAATAATTGGAGGAAAAAAAAAAACAGTTGGCATTCCAAGTGAATATATATTCGTGAGCATTATCGTTAATGAATATAATGACAATGGTAGAGAAGGAATATTATACAGTAAACGACAAGTAAGTCCTATTAAGAAATTATTTTAATAAAAAGTGCTCTAACACGTATATATCTTATTTTGTTCCTATTAAAAATCAAAATTTCTCTGTCTCTGCTACAACTCAAACTATTTCAAACATTGTTTTGAGATCTAATTACACGGAAAAAAAAGTAGCTGCCGTAGCTAAAAACTGCGTGTGGTAGCTAATTTTAGTTGTTATATATATACAGCTAACATCTTAGCTGTGATATCTATCTTATTGCTGTCGGTGCAAAACGGTTTGCTGTAGTTTAAAAATTTATAGTCACGACAACAAACAAAGTTTAGCAAATCATGATTAGCTATGGTAGCGAAAAATTTATTTTCCATGTAGCTTCACTCGACTTAAAATCAATATTTCGAATCAGAATTAACTCGTTTTACGATGAAAAGACGAACATCGTATGTATGTTGATATTCATTTTCGTGCATTTCCGAGTCGCATTATTGACACCGGTTGTTCTCATGTCAGGATATTAAATTAATTAAGAGAGAGGAATCACTCTCATCGCGACTTCGCATTATCGATACATCAGCTCGGTTTCGCTCGAACGCGTGCGCCGGCAAAGTACACCGGCAGGGCTTTAATGGAGGCTGCGTATGTATACAGCAAGCGTCGGATGTGTTTCGCAACGCCGCATCGCCCAAGCGTACAATAAACCGATGTGTATTCGAAGGGGTTTAACTAGACGAACTATTCCCGCGCAGTTTCTATTAGTAAATCACCCGCGCACTGCATGGTATAGATAACGACCCCGTGGCGCAACGACAATGCCTTCGACGGGGAGAGACTTAATTAAGTATATATTAATTAAAATCATCCCCGCCCCTCACGCGCCAACGCCAGCTATATACGCCTGGATACAATGTTTCCGCTTTATCCCCCCGTCCCTCTGTTTTATTGCACGCACGTTGCCGCATATTTGCGAGAATTAAATTTTGATCGCCACGCGTTCGGTATCGAATTCCAAACATAAATAGGCAAGGGCTTAACATATGATTTATGCAGATAATTATGAAGAACGGCGACGTGTCAATAAAAATACTGGCATGCAGTCTTAAATTTTCAAATATCTTTGTCTTAAATTTTCAAATCCGCGCATGCGATTTGTCTCTCTTACAAGAAATTCTCGAAATATACAGCATATCTAATTTGGAAATTTAATATTTAATGCTTCATTACGAAAGTTTTGAAAATAGATTACATAACGACGTATTGTCGGCCGAAGTTATTCAAGTTCGGCATATGGCTTGAAACAGGTCAACGAATCTGAAAAGGTTCAGGCAATGAAGCGCCGGCGGCGATCTCAGATTTCGCGTCAATTATTCAGGCTTAATAAAAATGTACGATACGGCGGGCGCACAAAGGAGGGTCGTCCGCACTCCGCAATCCCCTTTCGCAAAATGCAACGTCAAGGAGACGAATCGGTGACATCGGAGAGAAGCACCCTTGTTAACGTTTCCGTCATCCGTCTCCTTTTGTCGGGGTAACCCTTTCTCTCCGCGCGACTTTAAATCGCACCGGTCGGACATGTCGGATAATTTATAATACTATCTCTTTCGCTCGTGGATGAGAAAGAGAGAGAAATTAGCATTAATCATATATCAACCATAATGTGCGTTTAAATATTTGAAGAATACACTCGGTTTACTTTGCGATTCCACGAATATAGTGCTTTAGATAAGTTGAATTAGCAATATCTCGTCACGATGTTTAGAATACCGAAGGAGTTTTTTGTTCTATTTCTAATTTCATGATATATGAGAAGAAATGTATAATAATAGATTCTTTGTAATATCTTCGTGATAAAATAAACTTTCCAGTCTGTCTCGGACTAGAGCATTTTCGATCGGTCGAGACGTGTGTGTGTCGAGCGATGTGTTCGAGTAAGTGACATTTCATGTTTCGGCTCGCGGAAGACTCGAACGACGGATACGAACGCGGGATACGTTAATAGAAATATATTCGTTTGAAGGAGCACTCCTGCGAAAGTCCCGCTGCGCTTCGCTCGATCGTGCGTGACTATCAGGAGAAGATTCGAGTTTAATCTTGTGAGAAATTGTAGAAGTAGATGGATGCGTGCGCGGAATAGAAATAGATGTGTATACGTATGGATTGATATAATAAGCAGGATATTCTGCTTGTGAGAGAAAAAGTATTCTCTCTCGATAGCGGATCTCCGAGGCTATAGAAAGGAAATTCAATTTTTATGTTGCGAGAAATTAATGTAAAAAAATGTAATAGGAAGGATCTGTACATATAATTAATATAATAAGTAAAAAGCGGAAAGAAAAAAAGTGTCCTGGCAATAATGAATGCAAAGGTTGCTATTCTTATCTTGGATACTCATCAATCATTTTCCGATTTTCCTTTGTGTGCTTCCGGCGAAAATTCTCGCGTAAAATTGTCGTCGAATGCTTGCGGCGAGTATGAATAACGCAATGTGAATACAATGTTCATAAGAGTCGTATCGTTACGCCTTTTCCTGCACCGCCTGTCGACGATAAATTAAATCGTGGTCGAGTGCCACGTACGCGTATTTTTCACAGAACGCTTTATCGTATATGCTTGAGCGACCCTTGTGTCTCTTTCTCTTTCTTTCTCTTTCTCTCTCTCTCTCTCTCTCTCTCTCTCTCTCTCTCTCTCTCTCTCTCTCTCCGTTTCACTTCACGTTCCATCGTCTTCGCCTTATCGGCGACTCTCGGATTTTAATTTCGCCTTAGGGCGACAGCTCATCGTCCGATAAATAATGACCGATAGCCTCCACACAGTCGCCGAAACATCAGTATCTCCGCCGTGCTTTTATCGGAGGAAGTTCTTTATTCTCTGCTCGCCGTTTAAATTTTTACGTATCGAAATGTCAATCGAGCTGTTCTTCCCGTTTTGCGTCAGAAAGAATATACATTTTTTATTTCGGCGATACATTCGGCGTCATAATTGTGACGAAAAAAATAACTTTCGCAGATTGATCCATATATATTACTAAATGTAGTAGCTTGTTTTTACAATATATCTATCGAGTGGATAATTTTTTTAGTAGAGAATATCGCATTCCATGTAAAATCGAAAAGATTACTAACGGTACACTGACAATGAGTAGTAAGATAATTGAATTGTATATTTTAAAATAAAGTAAGTATTCCATTCTGATGAATTGTTGTATAAACTGTTATGATATATAAATTTTACATCATTACTTTTAGAATAAATATCCGTAACTTTTCTTTACCGGATTGTAATACCGGAAGTTATTATATTAATTTAATGCTGATAATTATTTTTTTCGGATAAAGGAAAAAAAGATTCAAAGAGAAGATATCATCGAAATAAATCAGTCGAATGGTTATCTTTGGTGCGAGAAACTGCGCATATCACACTGTTGTAAATTACACACACACCAGATAAAGTAACAAATTGCTCGGGTAGAGCCTGATCGAGCGCAGAATGGAAACCTGGACAAAAAGGACAACGGTCAAAAGAGAACGAGGGATCGAACACCTTTATCGAACTATCGACGATCCTCTCATACCGATTCCTGCACGTGTAATTTCACGCCCAAATCGCGGAAGTTATGGCAATAGGGTTGGCGATACAAGCCATAAATGGGACCGCCTGACCGTGAACGCGCGTACATATATAGGTCTCTGGCGGGTTTGAGGCGGGCATTTTCTTTCTCCGAGGCCCGATCTCTCGAAAAACAAACAGTTAAAGCTAGGTGGTCCCTCATTAAGTTGGCACCACTCCCGGGTCGTTCCCCTTTAATTCGAGTCGATCCCGGTGCCGCACATAGAAAGGGTCCCGGAAGGGTCTTGGGTCCCGCGAGACTCTCCATTACACGCGCGGGCAGGCAGGTATATGTATTCGAGTCCGTACGGCAGCGCGAGTGAGATGTTGGCAATGCGAAATCAATGCGTTTGATACGTGTCACCGTATCGCCACACCGACATATACGCTGGCTGCAGAACACGCGGCTCGGCCTGCTGCACGCACGCATTCATATTTCACGAGTGCCCGGCATGTCGGAGGACGTTAATGTTGCGATAAGCTGAGAAAGCAAAGAGATATTTCGCTCTTCTTTCCTCTAAAAAACCGAACGTATCATTACTTTTAGAAGGTTGTTGTCGATGTTAATCTCTATGAGGTAATAATTATTTTTTAAGAGATCCGAGTCAGGGTAATCTCCTAAAGTGTGGGTTCACAATAATTTGTGGCGATACGAATAACAAAGATTCTCATGGCAGGAAATACTTTAAGTATAAGCAGGAACTTTATGAAATACAGAATAATTATTAATGAACATGGTTTATTAAAGACTGTTAAAAAGAGAAAGATAACGCCGTTTGTTAACTTTTTAAAAATATTTCGATAAAATGCAGCCTTACTTTTTTGTATGCTTGATAATGTTTATTGATTAAATAAAATGGAAAAACCAACTTTTCATTATGATATTTATGTAAAATTAGTTTTATTAATGAAAGATTGTGCTATCACATTAATAATTTTCTAAGGGATACGAATGCATAATTTTCGAAGGCTCACAGCCTCGAAGAACACACGTGGTTCCTGACCTGCGCGCAATATTCGTAGCATAAGGAAAATGCCCGATAATGGGATTACATATAGGGAAAGGATTAACGAAATCCCTCGAATGCAAAAGCTTAGTCTATAATCTGTATAACATACCGGCATCTTCGATGCGAATCACGAGCAGGAGAACGAGCGTATTGTACATAGGGATACTATAGGTAATATAATCGCTCAATTTTTTAAATTAAATTTATTAATTTTCATGTTTTTAAATTTTAACCAAATATATAGCAATGATAATCTTTGTGTGTGTGTGTGTGTGTGTGTGTGTGTGTGTGTGTGTGTGTGTGTGTGTGTGCTGTCTCTTATACACATCTAGATGTGTATAAGAGACAGGTAGTAGACAATATGAAGTTTTTATTGGTATAATTCATTCGCCTTAAACATAGTAAATAGTACTTGATAAATTAAGTTTTCCTTAGGTGCGGCGT
>NJRP01000041.1:628705-647764 GCA_003063835.1 Aphaenogaster floridana | reverse complement strand
TACAGTTTAATCTTATTATTGTATTCTTTATGTAACAATTACAATATTCTAATTAATTTATACTATTCTTGAAATACAAGAATATAAAATTCTTCTAAGAAAATAATATTTTCTTGCTTATATATGTGAAACAATGATAGTGTTAATAATTTAAATATATTCGTCTTGATTGAAGACTTTTTTTTCTGTGTGTACACTGTGTGTGTGTGTGTGTGTGAGGACGAGTACTGACAGCGTTTTCTCATTCTGCTGAAATTGTCATACTCTTTTCTTGAAATACAATCCTTTCCGCTTAAAAATAAAAGTGAAAGAGGAGACTGGAGACAATTTATCGCGAGGTCCACCTGATTCTAAACGTAGCCATTCCAGCGTCAGAAAATGTCCATTTCCCCATCCATTTCGGAGTCAGGACCTCTCTTCGAGCGCAGAAACGGAACAATGTAAACGTAGCTGCGCAAATCTAGGTGCGATTAGGGAAATTGTAAGCGTATATCCTCGCTTCATTTCGCAATGGGAAATGCGACGGATGAAATCTGGTTTGTGTTGCGGAAATCCACGTTCGGTGCGATATATAGCTCGGTCGTGTGTGCGGTAGATCAACGTTGAACTTCGCGGCGAAACTTAAGGGAACATCGCGGCACCGCGAGCGCGCGGAATAAGTTACTGCTGCCGTAGCGGAACTTCGGCACGAAGTTCCTTGAAATTTAGGTGCCGGCGTCCGTGATAGAGAAGTCAATTCGAGGGGAGCGCCTGGTGATTCATTTATATCAATATTGGGCGCGGAGCGATTAGGACTCGTCCGTCGCGCACGGCGCACGCAATGCACGCACTCAACGCTTGCGTAACGCTTTGCGGCTTGTCGATGTCATTCAGGCACCGATCGCATTTTAATCCTCGACTAATTTTTGAGGACATAATGAAGTAGATCAGAAGGCATTTATTTTCTCGTATCATGGTTGCATTTTTTGGTAATATTTTATTTAATATGATGTGTTTCCATAAAACGTTGAGCGAAGATAAAGAAAATTTTA
This sequence comes from Aphaenogaster floridana, assembly GCA_003063835.1. Taxonomy (NCBI): domain Eukaryota; kingdom Metazoa; phylum Arthropoda; class Insecta; order Hymenoptera; family Formicidae; genus Aphaenogaster; species Aphaenogaster floridana. The sequence continues at coordinate 646,733 of NJRP01000041.1, read as the reverse complement.
GAGTAGTGCAAGAGATGAAGGTTTAGCAATTTTATTAGTTATTTTGATAAGAAAGATTGATAAGAAAAGCACTTAGGAAACTGTGCGTAGAACTATTATATTAAATATTGTTATAAATGTGGTATTATACGTTTTGTAACTTATTATACTATGTGTAACAACATAGCCAAAATTAAGTATATGTATAAATGCAGCAATTTTAATGCTGTAAAGATAGCTCGTGCTTTGCACGGAAAATGTACTTGTTTATTAAATTCCATCGACTTTTCTTTAATACAATTCTTGGAATAAATATTTTTATTAAGAAAATAAGAAGTCGAAGTAGCAGATGTCAAAATACTGTTATGTAACTCGCTTGACAACGGTGTTAAGACAGCTCAATTATTTTTCGAAATTGTAGTATGCATTTTTTCAGAACAATTTGTTCTGCCTAAACTGTTAAAATCACCTGTCATCTCAATCGCATTTTACTCGCGAACTCGCGATAACTGTTTTGCGACAGTTTATGAGAGGAACGTATAAGTGCTGGAATAAATGTCTTTCGTGTTTTTCACCGTCCCTTACTCCAGCCGCCCTTTTCTGATATCATTAATCCTTCGAAAAGAGAGGGGTGGGAAGAACGCATATGCCATATGGCATACGTTTGTATGACGTGCTACAAAAACTGCAGGGTCATTCCCGCGACTTTTGTCGGTGATAATTGACCGAATAGAATGAGCGAACTGCAACGAATGCGCTTCGAGTTCAAAAAATGTGCAAATGACCTAATAATAGTCAAAGTTATGAGTAAATTCGCGAAAGCTTAACAGTAAACTTTATAAATTAAACGATTTCGTCAGAATTGGGTTATATGTATATACGGTTAAAAAATTATAAAGATGAAATTTTTTAAAATATAAAGTTATTCTTTTGTCAACAGATTATTCTTATATATTTCTCAATATATATATATATTAAATATTGAGATAGTGCTTGGTAAGGTTTTTTTCATCAATGGAGTTTTAAAGCCGATTATTTTAAAACGTTATTGATGTAAATATGTATGTTTTCCATCCATCTACATTCAGTTGAAAATTTATTCCTTTCACGGATCGTAATTGGATCAAAATTCATTTTAAAAATTCTTCATTTATTTATTCTTTGAATTTTTACTTTACTGATCCATAAACAGTTATTTATAAATGCACAGGCAAACTATTCAGTCTTTCAGACTGATGGTCTCGACAAACTATTTTTGCAAATGAAATTTATAGTAGTCTAGGAAAGAAGACAATTTTTGCGGTCTTTTTATGTGAAAAACTACAATAACTCTCGTTTGCGAACAAAGAGTCATGGGAACAAAGCTAACGCGCGTAGCTCGACTTTTTGACGAAGTCCTCGAATATCTCACGAAAATTTTTCTGGCATGTGAAACACGTGCTATATCGTCGACACGTTTCGCTCTTTCGAACATTAGTACGGCTTTAATTAATGTTAGTTGACAAAATGCGCATAATAAATAATATAGGTGGGCTGCTAACGAATCATAAATATTTTTGTATAAGGAAAAGAATAGTTTGGCGTACAATGTGACGACTCATAATTAATGTTTTATTCGAAACAATATATCATCCATAATCTTTTGGTGCAAATAAAAAAAGAAAGAATAGTGCTGCGATGTTTCAATGGTTCTAATTGAAGCGTTGAGAATAACGTGAAGCACAAATAATATATCCTATAGAAGAATAATAGAAAAATTTTAAATATTGTATAGTTCAAGTAAATAACTTGTACTAATTTGCGTTGTAATATTATATGCATTAATACATTCAAACTACATCTCAGTTATTTTATATGTTTTTCACTTCAATTGTCGATCTTCTCAAGATTTTCGTAAACGATCCTGTCGAGAATGTCACATCGCCAATTTCACTTTACTGCTTCATTCATTCGTGGATCCATTGCCCACTCCGGTTTTTACACTTTCGCGCGGGATCCTTATGAAACATGCAGAGGACATCGTGATGAAAAAGTTGAGAAACGGGTGCAAGTGGCGAAGATATACGGGGAAACGGGAAATACCTGAACGTGGTTTCGACTGATCGTATTTCTACATCGTCTCCGACATATTTACTTCATTGCCCGGGAAACGGATAGCGTTTTAATATCGCTTTGACACACGAGAGGTCTTCGATCGATAGGTCGAGGATAGAAAAAGATAGAAAGGATATAGGGAATTAATTAAATAAAAAATAAGCTAAATCTGCTTTTTTCAGTAAAAAAAGTGATCGATTTAAATAACTTGAAAATGTCTTTGACCAGCGTTAGTAAATTAAAAAATTTCTGATTAATTATTGCTATAAAATAAAATTTAGTATCTACTTGTTTTTTCATAAATTGATGAATTTAATCAAAGTTATTAAAAATATACCTCTATAAGTTACGAATTTGTTGTAAAATCGTAAATATTTAAACATTCTTTTATTATAATTTAAATAAATTCGGATATAGATTCTTTAATTTTACCATATTTGTATTATAGATTATTTAATTTCACATATTATACGTATGTTACATAATACATTACGATATTTTTATTATAAGTGTTAAATTTTACAATACTTCTGTATTAGATGCAGATATATATGAATTAAATAGATATATATATATATATAAATAGATATATAGATAGAATGACTCGTGTTTTTTGCGGAATATATTTTTTCTATAGGATATATTTTGAATTGGATATTATAGCTTTCTTATAAATATTTCCTTTATTTCGGTGATATAGATAATACAGTGTATAATTAAGAATTTGATGCTGATGTCATTTAGAAATTATTAATGTAAACTGATAAATAGATAAATTAATCGCAATATAGCGTGTTGCTATATAATAGCCTTTCCACTCGGATTATCGCGAATTTCGTCGTTCTCCGTAACGAGCGGGCTTTCTGTGCAACGGTTCTTCTTCTGCTCTCGAGATTAATGAGTGCAACGACGCCGCAACGGCTGTTTCTTGCGCGTCTTTCCTATTCTTGCGCGGACCAGGCTGGATTGAGCACGATCGTAATAAAAAAAAATCGCGCGCCGGCCGCCGGTCGTGTCGGGCGAGCGAGAGCTGTGCCGATAAACTTAGTAATGGCAGAAAAATTGCCGCGATTAAGGTCGAAAACACATCCGCGACCGCCATTTTCTCACAACACCTGCGAATTACGCGTAATTGCCGCCCTCCTCTCTCCCCTTCGCTGCTTTCCCCTCCTCGCACCCCTCATCTGACTATCTGTTCATGGGAACACCGAAGCAGTTCATTGTCTAAGGCTGGATAAGTAGCAAAAGGAAGGTTGATGTTGGTATAGTTATTGACATTCCAACGATAAACAAACTTCCGTAAGCTTTTACAGGAAATATAATGAACGGGAGAATTCATTACGGGCGCATAATTTGTGAAAACAGTTCGGCAAGTTTGCTTCATCTACTTTGTCATTATGCGTATTAACAGTTATGCAGCCCGATAGCTTTCTTAATTGTTAATAAACAAATCAATTTTGTTTGGGATATATATAATCTATTTGTATTTCTATTTGTACCTGCAATAATGTAATGTGTAAAACAATTGTTTAAAAAGTCAAACATATTTCACTAAGTTTAAATAAACTGTCATGTTACAACGAAGTCAAGATATAATAATAAACTGATGAGATTTATGAACCATTATACTATATTAATTAACAGCGTAATGCTTTGAAACAGTAACGCGAAAGTCTAGCGTCGTATATTAAATCTCTCTCTCACACACATACACACACACACACATACTGTCACATTATTCGGAAAGTTCTATTACAGTGTAGTAATGAAAAAAAACATTTAAGCGTTAACAATTATATGTCTCACCCTATATTCGCTTCGTCGTAAGAACAACGTTAATCGTCACGTCGAATCGGAAATGAAGGCACGCATGTAGGAAAAACCGCGTACCGAATCGCGGAAGTTTCCGCGAAATTACAGGCTCAACGATAAAATTTCTCTGTTCGCGGATCAATTCCCATGATTATAGCGGATCGAGGAATACTTTTCGCGCGGTACATTGCTCCGTACTCGCATTATCGCAGCCGATATCGTACGAGTTTCTCCCGTTGCGGGTCGCGTAATTTGTAGCCTGGCGTTATGAGATGATGGACGGTTGGATGATTTATGATGTTTTAGAAAAATGCACTCGCCTTGCGGAAACTGTTGCGAACACGATACAGAATACATCGCATTATAATGAGAAAGGAAGAAAGAGAAAAAGGGAAGAAGTAAAAAGAGAGCGTCTCTGAAGATAAAGAAGAAAATATTTTTTTCTTTATATTTACGGTTTTGTTAGGTGCTTTAAATTGTAGTCTTGTCTACGCGGGGTGGATCTTTGCAACAAAGCATAATATTATGCAGTCATATTAATCAATGTTTTATTCAAGATAGAAATTATATGATGTATATGTAATTAAAAATATTAAGTACCAATACACCGTCTAGATTCTTCTAGATTCATACTTAAAAACGTTTAAAATGACAATTAACTATGACTATGAATGACAAGAGAATACACGTTATAAAATAATTACATTATACAAATATAAATATGAAAGAAAGCCCATATTGGTCGCGGCGGATCTTGGTGCCTAATAATAATTATTTTGTGAATTTTCCTACTCATGCGAACTGCGCGCCGCATATTCGTCGGTCTTGAAACACAGTCTTTACATGAAGCCGGAATGATTAATTCACATATTAAATTGATGAGCAATTTAATAATTTTTTGATGCTCACTAGCATCTATAATTACATTATATTTCTTGTTGTGGTGTATTGTGACATTGTTAACATTACATAATTTTATAATGAATTATGCAATTCTATTTAAATGTCAAATTACATAACTAGGCGTCAAATAGGTCGCGCATCGAGAAATCGATTCGCGCTCGCAAAATACCCGTTATGAAATAATCAACGTATCATGGACGATAATAAATGATCGTTCCAGCGTGTGCTTATTTTCGCAATCGCATGGATTACAACGAGAAAATCTTAATGACCTTACTACGTCGAATTATATACATCGCTTAATGGAGCTTCAATGTATCACGGTGTTATCAAAATTTTATTCGGTGTCGCAACGCTCAGAGTTATTACCGAGATAGCTTATCTCGCGCCTTCTCATGAGGAACTTTTTCGCACCATATGTTATCAAAGTACTTTGAATGATCGATACTTATTGCCAACATAAGTGTCGGCAATGCTTAATCTTGAAAGATTAATAATGCAAAATATATCCTTTATAAAGAATAGTATACTATCTTACATATCTCTATTAACTTTCCTCACACACAATCATAGATTCTTTAACAATTAAATATAAGCTGTTCCTTAATGAAAATATAATAGAAAACTAATTACCTAAATCACGAACAATTTTTTTCTATTAATAGTTGTTATTTTTGAATCTTTGTGGCAAAATTTGAGGTAAGGGAGAATTAGAGCAAATCGATAAAGAAATGCATTTTATCATACAGGAAAATAAGATCGTTGCATGGAATAAATACAGAATATTTGTACGTCCTTGACCGATTCGATGTCAAAAAGCTTACATTCGGTATAATAGAAATTCAATTGCGTGACATGCAACTTACAGTAACGCGCTGAAGGGTATACAAGATATCGTGCGATAGATCAATCTTAGGTTGCAGCATATTTTTACATCGAGTGCATTTACATTTTTAACGTACACGCTATTTTTATGTTTGCTTGATATTTCTTGCATTTGCAGCTTTATAGTTTTCCTAGTAGGACGTAAACTCAAGTTATATAAGGAACGATTTACATTATAGATACCTAATATAATTTCACAATCTTTTTATTTTCTACATTTCATATTTTTTATAGAATTAATTTTACAAAATATAATTGAGTTACAATACAACGAATCTGTAAAGAACATTAAGAATATATGAAGTGCTTTTGGCAGAGCAATTGTATAAATTGAAATGATGCGAATCACATCTTGACGATTCTTTTGCAACAGCTAGATCAAATCAATTCTCCTTTGCCTCTCATTTAAATTACCCGTTTCTCTGCCGCAGATCGGCGCTTTCGAGGCAAATGGCTTAATTAATTAGTCTTCTTATGCGGAAGCCGCGACGGAGCGATCGCAGGGTCGCTAAATCGTCCGGTAAGCCGCGGTAAAGCGACGGTGCGCGCGTTTCTGCATATCTAATGCAAAACCTTTCGCTGCAACTTTGAGGGGTTAGCTTCGGTCGATTCCAGTGTGCATGCATGTGCGCGCGAGAGTAGTGTGTGTGCATGCAGGCGCACGTATGTCGTACGCAGCGCATGCATACGCGTGCACCCGCTCTTTCTTCCTCTCTTATCGGCGTGCACGCGTACGTGGGTGGCGTGTTCGCGAAGTTATGGTGTCCGCGCGCTTTTATGGAGCGCCTATAGGCGCGTATATAGAAGGCCCCGCCGCGCCGTCGTTTCGCGACGCCTGTTGTAACTCGCGTGCGTGTACGTGTACACTTTGTAGCGGCCGCACGTATGCCCGGCGTTCGCCGAGCAAATAACTACACGTGTCCAATTAGAAGCACGAAACTATTCGCGATAGTGCCCCGCGTGACGTGTAATTAACCCGGTGCTGGATAGGCCCACAAGATTTCGTGAAGTTCGCGATTATTCGCGAATAGCCCATTGCGCGAACTGTCCGTCGTGATACATTGGCGTCGTTTTTTTGGGGAGAAAGGACATGGTCAAAACCTAAATTAAAACATTGTCACGAACTTTGCGTGTTACAGGAGCAACGTCGAGTATATAATAATTACATTTACATTGTGCGGCACGAAGTTTGTTTGCAATGAATATATATGCACGAAAAAAGGAGAAATAGAATATAATATATTCGAGTATCAGAATAAAGTTTATATAAATTTAAACGTAATATCGAGACACCGAAAACATTGTCGAATAAAATTATGTTCCGTAAACTTTATTTCGCGACACGAAACGTCTAATTTACGATGGACATGCGATATTAAAAGAGATAATGCCATTAAATGAATAAAATCATTTATAAATGATAAAATAATCTTCCGTCGCTCAGAAATTATATAGAAATCAAAATTAACAATAGATGAGAGACAAAGCGAGAGATATTCTTGCCGCAATTTATGAACTTCTTCCTGCTGTATAGCAAAAGTCGCCGTGAGTGTTCGATCCCCTTCATGATTACATTTATCTAGAGCTGTTTTACAGCGAATACAAGCTGGCGCGTGTATCCCTAATCTGTTCGTTCGTGCGCTTATCGGTCCGTCACGGGAGGGGTGACAATAAAATACTCGCCTACCTAATCTCACGTTTAAAAAACAGATGTTTCGTGTGAAAACGCGCGCGTACCCGCCACTCTCGCGGGGATGCAACGCAACTCACGTGTTCCGCGCTTTTTCGTAAGCGTAATGTGCGCGTAATTATCGCAGCCAGTAATATTCCTACCCGCGATAAACCGTTTACATGATTAATAGAGACCGGTATTTCGCAAGCCTACGGCACTCTCCTCTCCTTTTCCAAGCCTCTCGCTGCCGCATCGTGTATACTGGGTGGCCTGCGAAAACCGCGTTGCTTTTTAAATATATAATGCGTTATTCATATGTTATCTTCTGACTAAAGTATACTTAACACAATTTAAGGTTATTATATTTTCATGGTGCAGACTAGACTGATAAGATAATTTTAATTAAGCAGATTAAAGAACCCAAAAAAGAAGACATTATTAATATTGTATTCGTGACAAAGAAATTATATGAAATGTATTCAGCCATTAGACATTTAAAATAGATTAGACGGTTATCGAAACGGCAAATAAATTTAAAATCGACTGCATATTTCATATAACGCAAATTTGTTTTATATAAAAGCAGACTGTTCATCAATTTTAAATTTTTAGTATAGATACATGAATTAATTAAATTCTTTACCGATATAAAGTCTATCTAGAAGTAAATATTTAACAAATATAAATTATTTCATTTCTTGAAATTGAATTCGACAAGACTGTTTGTAATTTAATAATCAATTTGAAAATTAATTCTCTTTTATACAGTTTTTATTAAAAAGTAAAATTGATATTTGACTTGTCTAACAACCGATAAAAAAATAGGAACAGATAATCGCTGGACACCCCGTATATACGTGTATATACATGCACGCTTCGCTCACACGCGTGTTGCTGGACGCGCAACGCCCGCGCGCAGGACCGCTCTCGCTCGAGGTATGCTATTATCATAATTGCCGCCAATAACGGCCCCGTGATTGGCGCACTTCACGCTTTCCTGATGCTCCTTTTCGGAAGTTTTGCATCCTTTGGCCAGGTTACCCCGTTCGCTTCGGCTTTCTTTCTATCTTCTCCCCGTTCTCTCTCTCTCTCTCTCTCTCTCTCTCTCTCTCTCTCTCGCAATTCTTTCCGCACGCGTTTGCACGCCTCCAACGGCAACCTGTGACTTTGAAATTCCCAAGAGATACAGAAAAAGGGTGAGACAGAGACAGAAGCAGAAAGTTTCGAAAATGAATGGTGAGCAATTCACGAGGACGAGGTCGGACGTGCGCGGTACTACTCAACCATTGATATTGTCCGCCACCTTCCTGTCTCTTTTCCTTTTACATCTGATCGATCGACGAAAAATGTCACTTTGCATGGAAGCGAAAAATCGAAACGAATTCCAAGGAATCCTGCGAAGGCGTTATCCGCTGCGTGAACAAAAATCTGATCGCGCATGCTCTAGAACAGTGGTCAAATTTAGTTGTAAAATTTAACTCGATTTTCGTATCGACACCTGCTATCCTTGCTGTTTGCATCTTAAATAAATTGCCGAAGGCACGTAACTAAAATGTGCGTTGCTTTATCTCAGAAGTGACCATGATGGGATCGAAGATTTAAGGAAAAAAATTCAACGATTTAGCAGAAGTTCTCATCGTATGCATGATATTGCTACTCCTGTAAGCATCGCACGTCTTAGTTCCATGTATCCGGCGGCTCGTTGTCAAAACGCGAGCGACAAGAAGGGGACGTCGACTCGAAAATCGAGTCGAAAGCGTTGCATTTAAATCTGACCATTGCTCTAGAAGAACGTTATTCTATATCGCGTTTTTTGGGGTGGGAAGTTTTATAGGAAGAAGAATGGATTACGACCATCGATAGATTAGCGCGATTGATAAACGAGCAAATTCACAGCGGGATATTCAGTGGACTTTGTCAAACTCATGCGCGATAAGCCACGCGCTAATCACGGCGATGTGTCATCGAGTTGCGCGTCAAAGGTTTTAATCCTCAAACATCGGAGAGAAAGAGAGAGAGATTGACCGATTTGTTACACCTGCCAGTATGAGTAACGTCTAGCAAAGTCAGGATTCTCCGACATATAGAAGTGCATTTGCGCACGATGAATCCCATCAAAAGCGAGCTGCATCGAACGATAGATCCTGCTCAAATTAAATGCAGTGAAAAAATCTAGTTTTTGCTAGGCGGTACGAGTGTAATTAAAAGCATGCGTCAAAAAAAATCTGGTTGAGAGGGTTTCGTGGTTCCCTTTGCACAGTTGCTCTTTCGAATTGTTCACCGAGGCGTATGAAATATTTTACACGTTATTAATGAAATTTTTATTAGAACTTGGTTTATGATGTTTTGCGAATTCGCGTTGGAAAAAATTTAATAATACTTCTAATAAAATAAAATTTAATAAAACGTAATTTATTACATTAAGATTGAAATCTGTGAAGATTATGACATTATGCTTTATAATTCTTTTATTTCTAAAATCTGGCTCTTTTTACAATATTATATGTAAATAATGCAAGCTGTAGAAACTTATGTCCCTTGCAAATTCAATTTTGCGTTGCGCCGTCATAATTTGCACTCGCACCAACCGCACGTATCATTAAGCAGAGAAAAGATTAATTTCACTCTAGTTTGAGAGAAGTTGCGATATTGCGTGCTGCGCGATAACACGCCCAGCACCACACTTTATGTCGCGAACGCCACCGCGCCCCATGGCAAAGTGGCTTTCGACGTGAATGCAGCTGCACCGAGCGAGCGACACACAACCTTCGGCGTTTTCCGCGCGCACCGACACGCCGACACGCTCTTTCAGGTCGCCGAAAGGCAATATCGACTGGCGAGATACGTCCATACCAGACGTCGTCGCCGTTGAATCTTGCGCCGAACTCGCTGGCTCCATTACCAAACTGTCAATGTGCGCTTGGCGCTGTTAAGCGTGGACCACGCGAATTTCACCGCACAAATTTCCCTGCTCCACATCAGCCCGGAGATCGCTAATCCGCACGGACTAAAGCGCAGATGTCTATACTGTAAACCAGACCGCTAACGTTCCTTGTTTAGTGTAGCCGAAGTCCGCATTTACACGTCTTCCGAGGAAGTCGTTCCAGTTTCAGGAGTTGCGCGAAGTGTGATATTGTGTTCTCCCCATGGTTCACGTAATGCAAAATTGCGCTTTGTCCAATCTCTGTAAATGTAGATGGAAATATATGCGTTAATTAAAGTAATAAAACAAGAACGAGGAAGCATAGATATATAAATTTTGATATTTTTCACAAGCAATGCTTTATTTTATAATACTTTTATTGCTTTTATAATCGATTTATTGGACTTTATAAAAATGCAACTAAAAATATGACAATTTTCATTAGAGCTACATTTTCATAACGTGACTCATGAAAGTGTAAAGAGGTAATAAAAGAGTCGTTGCGTATTCGTGGTAGTTGGGGTGATTGCAGGGCGTAGGTTAAGTCCGGAATGGAAAGAAGCGGGCATTTCAACGGATTCCGGAGGGAAGGAAAACGTGTACGCGTGCTGCGTGATTACGTGCAGTTACAAGCCCCTTAAATCGCGTAAAAGATAAGGCCGGCTTTACATTAAGCGTGCGTCCGACAGAAGTGCGCACAACCCCCATAAATAGTGAGAAAGCTGGCCTCCACCTTTCTCCCGCTTCTCTTCTTTTTCGTTCTTTCATTCGCCCGCTTGACGTGAAAGTCATCAGAAGACTGTCGATTTGACGTAGTTGCGTAGGTCTAATAAGTGTACTCTCGAAGTATCGACGTGTCGTGCCACTCCTATAAATAAAAAGATAGTTATTAATGATATCCGTTAATTCCAAAAATATTATTGCTTAAACAAAAAAATATTGTTATTTAATATCTAAAAGCACGACATTTATTATTAATCCCCTCCCTTCATTTGATCAATGGTCATTTTCTGAAATAAGAGCGTATTAATTCGATTAAAGATTAAATTTCTATTATTAATTAGAAAACACCGCGCCTGCTTTTAATTAACATCGTAATATACTCATAGGACTATAATCAACGACGGAAATAGTTAATACTCGGAGATGGTTTTCTCGGTCCAAGGACGACGAGTGTCTGTTTTAACGAGATACCGCAAAAATGATGACGTAAAAGAAAATGAAATATTTATATTGCAGATGTACTCTGACAAGATAATCGCACGCGGACGATAAAATGGAATTTATTTCGATTTTAATTGCCTCGCGTATAGATGCTTAATGAGAGAAGGAATAGCGGCGGTGCATTTGTTTATGACGATAAATTCTCGTTTATTGTTGATTCATTGCATATAATATGCTCGTTTCATCAGGTACAGCAATGATGTGAAAGAAGAGGGTTAAGAATGGGGATATACATGGAAGATATCCTTTTTGTCACTGATGTGGATTTTCAATGATGATCACCCGAATAGTATTACGTGAGAGGTCAACCGCTGAGGGCATTGCGGTGTACAGATTTGGGGCATTAATGGGCATTACTAGGGCACATTAGTGGGTATTACATAAAAAATTTGCTAGTAATGCCCAAAAATTGTGTACTTTTAGTGTACTTTTGTGTACTTTGTGCCAATTTTGGGCATTACTAAGTACACAAAGTAATATTGGCAAACTATCAATATTAGTTTAATACATTATTTTTTAAAAACTCGCTATAGAAGTATAGAATATATTCATCTCTACCAGAAATTTTATTTAAAATTTAATTTGTTTATAGGAAAGTCGATTTTAATTTTAATAGTTAAAAAATAATGATGTTTTCAGAAAAGATATTTGTGCCAAATATTCTCTCTCTCTCTCTCTCTCTCTCTCTCTCTGTCTATATATATATATATATATATATATATATATATATATATGTATAATGTTTATAGAATATATATAGAATATTGAATATATATATATTGAAAAAATAATTATTATATTATTCTCGGCAGATCGACGGCATTCGATTGCGGAATAAACGATAACAAATGTTTCCATATTGGTAGACGGGTTTATTTGCTGCACGACGAAAATGTAATAATCTATAACAAATTAATTATATTCTTAAACAAGCGACCGAATATTATTGCCACCGCTGTTTATTGTTGTTTGTATCATTAAGCCGGCCGTATATACGCGAAGCCGCCACGATGAAACCTTCAATTTAACGAATCACTAATAAATTCGCGTAATTGTGTTGCGAACACGGTCGACAATTACGATATAATTGTTATTTCATTTCCGCGTCCGAATAAACTAATGAAAGATTCAATGCCGTGCTGTGCCCAGCAACGGCCTCGCTCGATATCCGGTTAATAAACTGAATTTTGCTTGGATTTTACAATTTCCAAATTTTATTCCCAAAATGTCGAGAATCATACAATTCGTAGGTAAAAGAAGTCACAAACTCATAACGGTAATTATTGGAGAATTCACTATAATGGAGGAAATATTAAACTGTCCGCGAACTGAAATGTTAACTGTTTGTTAAATGTAAACACAGTTAACATTTCTAATACTTTTTCATGGAAACTCTCTAAGGAAGAAACGGTCTACCAATACAGAGATTTTTTCATTACGAACAGAGATGTATTGTATATTACTAATTTATCTTTATTTCTATTTTTGTTTCCTTGATTGAAACTATGTCGAGCTTAAAATAAATTGAATTCGAATTTATGTCAGACGAGAGAATCTAAGATTAAGGAATACTGTTTCTGAATATTATTCTATCAATGAATGTAGGTCGAGTATTAATTTATGTGTTTCATATTTTTTTCTATCCATCTATATGATATTTAATTTTTCTAAAATTACGTGGAAAAAAATAATTTTATAGTATCACATAGAGACACATAAAAGGTAAAAAATAGGTTTAAAGAATAAAAAAATCTTTTATTCTTTAAAATATAAGTAACACGTTTACATATTTTCGAAAGTATAACATTATTTATATACAGAAAATATATAAATTAATTTACATTGGATACAAGTTAAGAATTAACATGAAATTTGTAATTGCATAATAAAATTGAGGATTTTTTGCATGCAATAAGGTTAACTGTATTTGAAAGGGTAGGAAACAACGTCGCGATGTAACGCTCGAATTTGCCAGTGATGAGACTTGTCGATATTAAAATCGTGCGCACGTCGATATTATAATACTGACTCGAGTAACGTTAATTAGTCGAAAACAGCACAGACCATACACTTACGAGATCCAACGGACTCCGTTTTACTAGCGTAACGAGCACGGTATATAACGCACGGTCGTTTCTAAATAAAATTAGTGTTCACCAAGCGCCCTCCGTTCACGTCGCGCCGAGTTGTGCAAAGCATATCGAGGAGGGTTCAACCCCTTAAGGATCGCGCGTGTCGCGAATTCGCTACCAACTTTGCGGAGCTCTTTTCTATTGGATCATAATACTAAATGTAAATTGCGGATAGTCAGTAACGAGAGAATGTGATATTTTTCAAATAATTGATGCATTAATTGCCTCGTATATTTAAAACCGAAAAATAGTGTTAACTAGGACACGTAGTATAGCATCCACTAGATCGATAAAGCGATGATGCAAGCAGAGCTATAGTTCGTCATAGTTTTCGTATCGCGGTTTTCCGAATAACAGGAGCAGTGGAGAAGGGTCCGACGATTTTCCCGATCAACAAACGTGTTTACACGCCTAACGATCGTATCTCGCGGAGTGGAAAGAAGGTGGCGGGGTGGCCGCTCTCGCCGCCGGCGGGAACTTTGTTCGTTCCTGTCTTGGGAAATATCGCGGAAGGAACATCTGTGCGCTCGTTTCTTTGCCTCCCCGAGGATCCTACGGCGTAGACGGGCAATAAACCATAAGTCGGTGACGGCTTGAGGAAAACTCGAGACTTGTTTCCTGCATTCTCTCTGTTCGGCCGAGAGACGCCCAGTCTGTAAGAGACGCCCCCCTCCCCCCGCTCTTTTGCCATCTGCGCGAAAGCGTCGTGCCCGCACCCCCGCTTTTAATCGTTATTGTCCTAATGTTACTGTTACGACGCACTGCGGCACACGGTGGTGGTGCTGCTGCTTCCTCGAGGTCGGCCCTGCCGTCCGAAGGATAATCCTGAATTTCGTATTATAGCCGCAATTCGCACAATTCGCCGCGTTTCGCATTCGGCGACCCTTGGTGTCCCCTTGCCATCCCTTCGTTACTCCTGCTGTATCCCTCCTGAGTCCGCTTTTCCATCCCTCGTGACTTCCATCCCTTTATGCCATTATGTTTACTCGGTGTATCTTTAAACCCTTGCATTGACGATTTATGAGATCTTGTAATTACTTAAGAGAGGAATTTATTACTGCGGTAATTCAGAAATTAATTGGGGGTCTATTAGGCGACAGGGAGGCGATCGGCATGAAAGTTGTTTCGAGCTATTTTCTTTCTTTCCCTCTCTCTCTCTCTTTGTTTCTTGAATGAAAAGATTGGGTTAGTCTAGTTATATATATAATATAATATATAAATCTAAATATTTTTATTGTAAAAGAATCATACCAAATTATGTATCCTGCGAATGCAGCAAAATAGATACAATTTATTGAATTGCATGATATGAAAATATAGTTTTTTTGTGTAGAAACAATATTGGGGAGGGGGGTCACATCTTCTGTATTTTTCGATTCACATCATACGGTTCGTCCCTATAAGATTAAATTGATTAAATTAATAAAAACAAATTATCTGAAAATTATTTAAAAGAGTAATGTAGATTCAGCGACACTTATACAAAGGTAAATTCGGAGCAACATTAAAAAGAGAGAAAATTTGTTTAATAATAGAGAAGAGAGAGTTTAAAAAGACCGATTTATTTAAAAAATTCGGGAGTCACTTACGTGTCGGAAATCATACAAACGGTCACAGGATATCAGATATCATATATTTCGATTAACGCGGTGCTACACGTATTCCACGCGTACACATGCGCATATACACACACAAAGGACGCGTATCCCAACGCGCGATTGCAAGCGCGATCGGAGATAACGATCCTGAAACGCAAGAGGGTCCTTTGAGAATCACGTGACATCTGCTGAGGGGTGTGGTGTAGAGATGTAATGGTACCATATTACAAGCGTCAAACCGCACGATGCTGTCTCGGAGCGACGCCATTGTGATTGCAATGAAAGTCGCGCGTGACCGAGCAGTTTCGCTTCGGAAAACTCGCTCGTTCGTGTTCGGAAAATCTATCGCTTTCATCTAATCCTAGATCTTAAGTTTTAATTTCTTTGTGTCTCTGTATATTTTATAATATGTATAAGATTTTTTCCTAAAATTTCGAACATTTTGTTGTTCATTTTACAGTCATCGTTATCTTTTAATATCATTCGGTTTAACTCTATCTCCATATTGAAATACCAGTCTATCCATGTTTTTTTTCTTTCTTCTTCCTTCTAATACCTCTACTGCCTCTGGAGCGGCGAGACAAGCACGGGGTGACTCTCGGAGCTATAATTTGCATAAATTGCGCGTAGCGGCTTTCGAAGAAAATGCGCCGATGATGCTGCGTGCATGATGCGGTGCGCTCTTCGAGAAAATTTACCGCCGCATGATAGGCGACAAATCAACGAATGGCAGATTTGTTTACTACCTCATAATATTGATAGCGAGACTACATTTTTGCATAATCGAACTTTATGACATTATGCACCGCATCGTATATAAGAGATGACTGGGAACTTGATGCTGCACTCATAATACAAGAAAAACAACTATTCGTTTCTACAAAGTTTGTACACTTGTAATCGTTACAACATTCTTCAATCTCATTTTGAGATCGATTGAAAATCGATAGCTTTCTCGATAACCTTATTTCGCGTCTCTTCCAATGCAGGTGATATAACGTCTTTCCTTTTTTCGGCTCTCCCGATTTAATTGCGGTACCGATTTAAATCCGATCACGATATATCGGGATGATCGTCGTCCTTCCTAGCGATTAACTCGAGGCGCTTTTTGTCGCGACGTCGGACCTTGTACACCATGCACAGGGTCCGCTCGTGCGTGCCTCTTGCTCTGAAGCAGGCACGAGCTCGTTCCCTCTCCCATTTAAACGATGATGACGAGACGCTCTCGTGTCGTCAGGCGGAAATTTAATTCAGTCACAAGTTGTGTTTGTATCGGCAGAATGTAATGCGCTGGATCGTAGTTCCTTCGGAAGATATCTTGCCCAACATTTCTCAAAGGAATGATATTAATCTTCGTCCTCTGTCGCGAGATGATCCCGCGGTCTGATTAATGTTGCGAATTAATATGGAGAAACACAACAATGTTACATTATGTTATTAGAAATACAAACTTTCTGACTTTAATTTTGCAAAATTTTCAGAAAAATGCAGTATAATTCTGAATGCAAATATACATAATGTATATGTCGAGAATATTAATTTGAAGAATTTTAGTTTTATATGTATTAACCTTATGTAGTAATTTATAAATCCTATAAGCTGAAAGAAAAAAAGACAAAAAAATGAAAACAGTACATTTTATTTTATATTCAATTGCATTCAATTTAAAAATAGGAGATTCATTAAATCATCAAAGATTACAATGATTTTAATTGAACTACTTGCTTAAACTTTTTCGAAAAGCATTATTTATTTTTGCGAATTCGCAATCGTCAATCATTTCCATCGGATTCCTAATGTGTTAACCACGAATCGATTTATCCAACGTGCAAAAGAGAAAAAAGAACGCCGCGAGATCTCTATCGGAACAATGACGATAATAACGATCGGATATTTATTGTCCAATTGAGCTGGACGATCGCAAAGAGATACTCGATCGAAAGGGCGTACTCGTGCATTCTCGCCGCAACTAGCAGCCATTTTTAATTCCGTCGTGCGGAGTTCTTAATTCCCTGCTGCTGCTGTTGCAGCTATTCGCTCGCACATCGCGTTTTTCGAATTACGCTCGCGTCGCATATCTCACCGGCGGGATCTGCCCGCCGTTATTATTATGCTCCTTTCTCCGCGGACCCCTCCCCCCTTCTTCTGCTCCTCGTACCCCTTTGAGTTAGGCCGTAAAGCGGGACCGGCGTGCTCGGAAACCCTTCGCCTTTGTTCGCGCGCGCTAGCAATAAAAAGACGGTCCATTACTATACTATTGTGATCGTTGTTGTTATTACCGTCGTTATTAGTAAGCGAGCGAGCGAGCGAGCGAGCGCTGAGAATTTCACGGGTTCTTCCGCAGCAACATCGACCGCGAGAATCTTGGCGAGAATCGATCGGCACAACGATCGCGCTCGATGTGTTATTTTTTTTCTTTTCCTCATCCTGATGCTGCAGTGAGGCATCTCGCTAATTACTGCGCTTTGATGGTGAAGATTCAAAAATTTTACAAGCACGACTAATTGCCCACGTTGAACGTTACCGACCATAACTGTTCGCGGAGAACTTTATCATTGCTTCTCCTATCAATTTCTCATGAGACGGAATCATTATCTTTTAATGACTAGAACACGGAGAAAAAGTTAAGGTTGCCACAGCAGAATAATAATGTTATTTTTCGCCCATTCATAGAAAAAGGTTATGGGAACTATAGTACTTTGGAAGTGACTTATATGGTTGCCCCAACCTTAGCAAGGGTAGCTGCTATATGGATGTTACAACCGTAATGATTATTTATAGTTATATATACAGTTCCTGCAACCAT